>PVJL010007805.1:0-73743 GCA_004026885.1 Lyroderma lyra | reverse complement strand
AAAAAAAAAAAAATTAAAAAATTTACTGTTCTGGGGATGTCACTAAATTTTTTTTTTTTAAATTTACTGTTCTGGGGATGTAGGTCTTCTCAAACAGGAGGCAGCTGCAGCTAAAGCAGAGCCTGGCCAAGGCGGAGTTGGGGGTTGGGGGGGCTTTCTTCTTATTAGTATTTTCAGGTTTTCCCCACGAGGTGCCTCTGGTGAAAATACACTCTTGGGATGTGATCTCCATGTGCTTGCTGGTAATTAAAGTTGCCGTTTGTTAGTGTTTCCTTTGTCTATTTGCTTTGTTTGTTTGTGATTATTGCTGGGGGTTTTCTGAGTGACCGGATATGACAGTGGAGGTTGGGAGAGGGACATGTTCACAAGGTCGGGAGGCGCTGCCCCAGCAGCTGGGAGCCACCCAAAAAGGTCAACCAGCCTGGAGGTCAGATCCTCCCCTGAGCCAGCCAGCTGCTGGGGGACCTGGGGGGATACATGGCCCAACCGGTCCCACTGAAGACATTTTCAGACATACCTTCCTCTGCTCGGGGAAACTTCTGGAAGAAATTGTCCATCAAAACAAGGGACTCTAAAAGAGTCACTTTACAGGCAGTACCCAGGACTCTTACGACCATCTTCCTGAACGTTGCCCCTCTTCCTCCATCTTTGCTCCACAAATACCAGCAAGGCTGGGCTGGGGGCACCAGGGAGAAACTAGGTCAGCAAATAGGGTACACTCTGAGTGGTCCCCAGGGAGAGGAAGAGCAGAGGGGTGAATTCAGCATTCGGGTTCCCGAGACCCCTTGGCTGTCCCAGGGAGGTTCCCCACCTCGTGGCCAGCACCCACACAACATCATATTGCTGCTGTGGAATGAACGTGTAGCCCAGACATTGCCCCCACCCCTTGATCCCAAGAGCTGGTGACACTGCCTGAAGCCCCTTCCTGTCCCCATGTCCTCAGCTTCCAGTAGGGAGTCCAAGGCCCTTCCCTTAGGGCAGCTTGGGGCTGCCTCTTCCTAGCCAACCCTGCTTCCCAGGCGCAGGGGACATCTGCAAGTTTCAGTCACAGGACTTAAAATCCAAGGAGCCTCGGGCTAGGCCTCACACTGTGGTGTGTGCACTCCCTTTCCTTTTTCCATCCCCCTGCTCTCCCTTACCCCTGGGAGCTCTGTTCTGCAGAGCAGTTCAGCTCTAGGCCAACAACTCTAAATGCAAACCCAGCCCAACCCCTGCTCAGCCAAGTCCTCCGCCTTGCAGCTACTCCATCCCTGCCTGCCACGCACGTACACATGACGGGGGTGGGGGTCGGGTGTGTGGGGGTGTTCCAATTCTTGCCCCTGTTCAACACTACACAGAGGAGCCACCTTCCATTCAGGGGACCCAAATGGGATGAAAACCAGATCACTTAAGAAAGACATGATGGGAAGAGAAATCAATGGCGTGCGGCACTCTGACTTTGCAGACCTCCCGGATGCTGACACAGACTCACGTGGGCTTCTGGAGATAGGAGGGCTCAGTGCAGACTCCTCCCCTGAGCAAGAGGCAACGGAGCTCAGGATGATGCTAAGTGGCTGTTCGGACCCCAGTCACCGCTCTCTCCTCTTGGGCAGCTGAGCCGAGGATACCCCCTCAGGGCTGGAGACAAGAAGATGGCTGGGCTCTTGGGGTCTCTCCATTTATAGGCCAAGAGACGTGGCAGCCTGAAGCCAGGTTAGGAAGAGGCTCCCTGTAGGTTCAGCAGGAACAGATGTGTGATGGACACAGGAGTGGTTACCTGTGACCAAGGATTTGCCAAACCTCGTCCAGATGGACGCTAAGATCCTGTCTGGCACATGTTCGTGGCTTATCTGATCACAGACTGCTACAGTGCAGCCACAGGCCACCTGAGACCACTCTTGAGAGGCCAGACAAGGATCTGGTGGCCCCCAGGGTCTCCTCCTTTCCTCCAGGTCCCATAGGGAGTGGCATGGTGATTCTGTGACAGCACTGGCAGCAGTCAGAGCTTTGGCATTCTCATTCCCTGAGCTCACTTCTTACAGAGAGCCCATTAAACCTCCTTTTATTACCACATAATTGTCGCCATTAAAGGGGCTTTGTTCTCTTTATCTGTGAAATAAAACAGTTTTAAATCCCCAAAGCAAGAAAGGGGCACACCCACTGGGGCTCCTGCTCAGGAAGGGCTGAGGCTCCTGGTTGGGACTAGTGGCCCCAGGCTCCTGTCGACCTTGTCAGTAAGCAAACACAGGGTGGCTCCAGTGTGAGCTGGGGGAAGCTGTGAGTTCTGTGGGGCCCTACCTGCCCCTTACCTCTCCCCTGCACCATGGCCCAGAGAAGCGAGCAGTACTGGGGACTTGTTGCCCTTCACATTGAAGAAACTGAGTATTCAGGGCCTGCCCAGCATCTCTCAGGTGGTACTAGGAGTTTTAGCAGCAAGAATATGAGTTATCATGAGTTGAGCATGCTTCTTTACATAGAGGTACCCATTTTTTGAAAGTTTGTGTAATGCCACTTCACTTTACGAAAAATCTCCAGGAGGACCTGTTTTCACTAATAGAAAGGAGTCCAAAGAGAAGTTTGCTTTGACAAGAAAGGTGAAAAGCAAACCTAGCGGGGAGCCACCGCAGCGAGAGAGTGTGCCAGGCAGAGGAGAAAGGGCCACTGAGTTGGACGGGCCGGAGGCTGGAGGTGGCCCTGATGCCTGATGCTGGAGTTGGGAGGCAGGAGCCCCTCGGCAGGGGTCTCCTGCTTCTTTCTGGGGCCTCAAGGGGAGCCGGCTCCCCCTCTACCCCCATCTCTGTTCAGAGAAGCAGCCAGAGCTGTGGTGTGCAGAGAAGGTCCTTCCTGCCCCTTTCGTGAGATAGCCCGCAGGACAGGGAGGCACTCAGAGCCCTTCCCACAGAGGGGCCTTCCTCCTCTACTCCATTTCCTCACCTGTAAAGTGGAGACCCACCCCTCCCCACAACACAGAGGCTCCAGTCTCCCTCTCAGGGAGCCAAAGATAAGGAGACCCCTCCTATAAAGCAAATGCAGTAGAAGACATAGAGACAAGGGCTAGGATGTCAGAGATGAAGGGCCTCTGAGCTATTCTAGTGTCCAGCCCCCATTTTACAGAGGCAGAAGCAGGCCCGGGGGCGTTGTATAGCGTTCCCAGGGTGAGCCAGTGGCGGAGGGCAGAGACGGAACCCTGCCTTCTCTCCCACAGCGTGCTGCCGCCAGACAACTCTGTTCTTAACGACTTTGCCTGCCCCTGCCAAAATATTCCTCCTCAGTCTGCCATGCTGCATGGGATCACATCCTTAGGACAGTTTCTTGGAGGTGGTTAATATGTAGGCTCTTTTTGGCGGGCTTTAAATGGACATCAGCCACTCCCAATTTAGTACAAATTAGGTCTGGCAGCTGCTTTCCCCAGAACTAGGCTGACCAGATGTCCCGTTTTAAACAGGACAGTACCATTGTTTTCTGTCCCATTTAAAATGGTCTGTCTGGTCAAGCCTACCAAGAAGGCACAAAGCAAGGGCAGTTGGTGGAATGAAGATTTTAAAGAAAGGGGCGGAGAAAGGTAACTATGGGTCTTGTAGCTTTGTTAAGGGAGTACAAGCTTAAATGGACCCAAGGCCAGCTGTTATAATAGAAAGAGGAGGCCTGATCTCAAGTGCAGTTTCTTGAATTTATTCACTCTGAATCAGGTCCCATCTCTGTAAAATGGCAGCAGTGCACTGACTGAGTCGAAGGCCCTTCCAGGCTGATATTCTAGCTCTTCCCATTGCAAGGAGATGGTCTGGGAAGGGGGTGGGCAGTCTTCCAGGCCTCTTCTACTCCAAGGCCCAGGACAGGATGGCCAGGCCCCAGGGCCCTTCATCTCATGGGCCAAGTCCTCTTGCAGCTAACCGTGAAGGCAGGAGGACAATCTCCAGCAGGCATCAGTCACAGAGGAAATTCCTGCCTTGTCAGCAGAGCAGGAAGTGAACTGAACTGTGGTCCACTCCATCTTCAGCTTGCAACAGCCTCTTGCAAGGGAGTGGGGCCTGACTCCCCACAACAAACATGAACATCTGCTCTATTGGTGAGCCCTGCAGGCGTGATCAGGCACCCACCATCAGTGAGTGACCTTTGAAAAATCAGGGAGGCGTGAAAGTCGCCAACACATAAAAGATGGAGAAATTTTGTATCCATTTTCAAGTAAGGAATGCAGGAACCTGCACACCAATAAGATTTAATTTTATCTCTGGCAAGATTCTTAAATTATTTACAACTTTATTTACGAGAACTGGGAAGCAGCATCTGCAGACCCTTCTAGAGGGAAAGAGTGGTCACCAACATGCAGAGCTCCTCAACTGGTCCCACCAACCCTAACCCCTTCCCTTCTTTGATATTTGAGTTGCATTTGGAGGACGATGTTAGGACAGCATTTCGAGATTTGATAAACTATCGATGATAACCTGGAGGGGATGTACACAGGTTATAGCTCAGTGGTGCATTTTCATAGATGACTAAACAACTAATTGTTGGCTGGTGGGATTCTCAACCATAGGCTCCATCCTGCCCCAAAATCTAGACGGTGAATTGAATGGGCCATAGAGTGCAATTAACAAAGCCCAAGGATTGCCCTGGCTGGAAAAGATGGTGAGCTGATGGAATGATAGGCTCCAGATTCAAAGTTAATCCAAGAATGTGGAGCTGTGGGCACACTCTCAAAAACTGCTGGTGGGAGTGAGAGAGTACAGCCACTTTGGAAAAAGATATCAGTTTCTTGTAAAATTAAAGATACATCTACCTATGAGCCAGCAATTCCAATATTAAATGTTTACCCAAGAGAAATGAAGGCACATGCCCATGCAATGGCTCATACACAAATGTTCTTAGTAGGTTTACCCACAATAGCCAACTGGAAACAGCCCAGGTATCCATCAATAGGACTACAGATGAACACGTGGTGTAATTTACAACAGAACACTACTCAGTGACAAAAAGGAACAAACCACAGATGCATGTAACAATCTGTGTGAGTCTCAAAAATATTATGCTGATTTAAGAAAATCTGATACTGTATAATTCTATTTATATGAATTTCTACAACAGGGAAAAGAAGCCCATTAAAACAGGGCTTACCTCTCTGGAAGGCTGAGCAATTTGGGTTACACAAATTGATATTAAAACTTATGACTTGTGCATTCCATTGTATATACCTAAAAACATAAATAAAAATTGATCTCTGGTCAATGCATGCATACTGAAATATTTGGGGCGGGGAAGTGTTCTGTGTACTCACTTTGAAAGTCAACACAAGACGGATTGATAGGTGGGTAGAATGCTGCATAGATGGCTATGTGACATAGTAAAATGTAAATTCTGAAATCTACGTGGTGAGATACATATGTTTACTGTGCATTTCTTTCAACTTTTGTGCATGTTTGAAAATTTTATAGTAAAATGTTTAAAAAATTAACCCAGCAGAATGGAGAGATAGGTGAGTTATTCGGGTGAAAGTGAATGCAGGTGAGTGAAGGGCAAAGGGTCCGTGCAGGTTTAGGTCTCCTTTGCTGAAGCAGGGGGTGAGAGCCTGGTTGACCAGCTGTGCACAAGCACAAAAAATGGGTTGTGTCTAAGTTTACTACAAGGATGTGTGCTGCTGCTTCTGTAAGAGATGCTGAAGTAACAGATGTGCCCATAACTCTGCCATGAAGGGCACCCCATCCTTCCCACACTGCTCATATCCACTGCACTTTCAAAGAGACCTTAGCAAATGAGTGTGTGAGGGCTGTCTGAAAAGTACCCAGCCATGTAATATAAAAAATAGAGGTATTTATGGCTGGGTGTTTTCTGGACAGCCCTCTGTATCAGACAGGATAGGCTGTGTTCACTGCAGTAACAAAAGAGCCCCAAATATCAATGGCTTCTCTCTCATGGCCCATGACTACTGTGATTGGCTATGTCATCTTTGCCCTGGGACATAAGCTGACAAAGGAGCCTTTATTTGGAACATTCTCTTTATCTGGTGGCAGAGGGAAAAGAGATATGGCAAACTGTAGCCTGGCATTTACAGCTTCAATCTGAAGGGACATAGGACACTTCTGCTCACTTATCATTGGCCAAAACAAGTACCGTGGCTCTGACTTGGTTCGGCTGGGCATAAATGTCCCATCTTCCTGCAGGGAGGAGTACAGCCCACTGTGACCAACAGATGTACTGTGCCATGAAGACTTTGTCAGAGTGGCATGAGGGTGACCTGATGGTTTTCTTCAAATGCTTTAAAGGACACAGACAAGACTTGCTCTGAACAGCTCCAGAGAGCAGCCTGAGGACTTTCCCAGCATCTGGGAGTGACTGGCTTTGGGTCACCACAGGAAACACTTTCTAACAAAAAGGACAGTCTACCAACAGGGAGCAAGGTGGGCAAACATTACCTGGGCACCTCCACGGGCCCAGCACGGTGCCCAGCCCCAGAGGTATTATTGCATTCCCTCCTCTCTACCCATCTGGAAGTACTGGGCTCAGCTGCCCACAGAGTAGTGAATTCCCTGTCTCTGGTAGTATGTAAGCAGAACCTGGATGGGCACATGACTGTGCTATGGTTGGAACCTCTGCATGGGAGATGAGGTCAGACCAGAGTACCTTTGGGAGGGGGCACCTGGGCGGATCCTGTGCTCCCTCCTGCCATTATCTGCCCCTCACAGAGCTCCCAGCTGGGCTGCTGCATAACCAGGTTCTAAAAAAGCATGCTTTGTGGGCGGGGCTTCAAGGCAGAAACCCCTTCAGGCTTGGGCAGCTGCCTAGGGCTTGGAGACCTTGAATGCAGGCCAGGACAATGACTAATCATCCCTGTGACCTTGGGCAAGGGGCCTAGCTACAGAGCAGAAGGTGTTGAACTAGTGCACCTGCAAGTAACTCATGTCAGAGCCTGGCCTGTGTCCCCAGGTCTCAGGAATCTGCCATGGCCATGCAGTGAGAGTGCTGGCCAGCTGGCCAGTGCGGCTCCCACGATCTACTTAGGGGCTCACCAACTGAGCAGGCGGCTTTGGTGAAGCCACACCCCTGCTGCAGGCCTGCTATGTGTAGACGAACTGACTGCTCTCTCATTAATGATGTGCTTCCCGAAGGTCTCAGCCCGGGTTCACCATTGTAACAACCCTTCTCGGGACTATAGCCCTTTCTGGTTTGCCAAATGCAAACTGGCAGACTTTCTGCAGGCTCCAAACCTGCGTATGGCCAGGTGGGGGTCCAGCCCACGGGCTAGTCTGGGGGATACAAAAGAGAAGGGCTCAGCTTGCAACACAGACACCTGACTGCCCCAGGGACCACTCATCACTGGCTGGAAGGCCAGCTCTCCACCCCACCTCCCACTCAGACAGCACTTCACAGAAAGTTCCTCCACCTTCAGGAGTATATCTGACCTCACAACTTCCTTAAGGAGGAAGCAATCAGCTTGCCCAAAGCCACACTGCTGGCAAGGGACAGGCAGAGACAGGGACCACATCTCCTGTTTCTGAGCCCCAGTGGACCACAACCATCCTCCCTCCCCACCATTCTCAGGATAGTTACTGAAGGGGTGGGCTGCCCTTCCCCCAGCCCCGGCAAAGCTGCCGTATCCTGGAGTCAATGCCCAGTGAACTTGGCAGGCACTGGGCAGTGTTACTTTAATTAGGAAACAGATGGAATCAAGCTTTAAGGACTTCATATGACTTCCCCACCCTTTTGCCCTGGATGTCCCTCCCTCTAAAACCAGCCCCTAGCAGAGCCACTGGCCTCCAGAGTAATGGATGTGGGGAGAAGGGGCAAGAGTCCAGGCCTGTCTCCGGCTGGCTAGCCAGAGGCCAGGGCGGACAAGAGCTGCTCACGTCCGTGCATTTCTCAGCACCCACATCCCTTGGCTGGCTTCCAGAGGCCAAGGCCCCCGCCCCTCACTGGGGACAGACGCCTTCTGCACTCAGCCAGAGGGGGGCCAAGAATTCTGGCTGGCTCAGCCTCATGCCCGACCTCAGCAGAGAGGCACGCGAAAGGTCACGTCTCCCAAGCCCTCCTGCCCCTACCCTGCCTGGGTGTGCACCATCAGAGCCTGACCAGGCTGCTGCATGCTGCTCCATCCCCTCTCTCTGTAAGGCCACCTGCGGCTGTCTCACACTCCTCTCTCTGAAGCCATGGTACCCTCCCCATTTCTACCTTTTCCTTTCTTAGCACCTGAGTAATACACATGCCTCTCTGTTCAGGTTCACATCCCACCCTCACCTGCAGGCCCTGGGAGGTGCCACCTGTAGGATTTATTTCAGTTTGTCCTCACCTGCTTCCTCCTCCTGTGCCCCCATGGATGTCCTTAAACACCCATGAATCCTTAGAACTACCTGGTGTGATTTCATGTGTGCTTGTGTTTTCAGTTTGCAGGGCTGGTTTCCTGGTATAGCCTCCGTCTACCATATGGTTTTTACCCAGCATCCTCTTTTTAGGATCTCTCTGTGACTGTACCTCACCTTGTTCAGGGCTCCTGATGAGGCTGACCAGAAGTACCATTTTAAACAATGATATGTCCCATTTCAAGTGGTAGGTAAGGTCAGCCTAGTCTCACCTGGCTAAATTCAAGGCGTCAGTAGGCTGACCCTACGCACATTTGCATCGGGACAGTACCGTTGTTTTCTGTCCCATTTAAAACAGCACACTTAATCAGCCTACTCCTGATGGCCACACGTGGCTCACACTTACCCATTCTCCCATGTTGGACCACTAACTTCATCCCACTCTTCACCACCATAAATAACACTGCAAGAAACCCCCTCATTAAGGGCCTCCAGGCCTGTGTGGGAGCTCCTGGCAGCTCACAGAGTTCTCCAAACTCATGTCCCAGGGGCTCAGATTGCCCCGGGCGACAACACCAGCCTATACTCCCACAGCTGGCTACCGGGAGGAGGATAAAAAGACGGAGCTGTTTGAAAAAGTCTGTGCTACCTGCCCAGGCGAGAGCCGAGCCGACGTTTACAAGAAGGCAGGCTTAGGCTGCGGGAGACAGGAGAGGCTGGTGGTGTCTCCAAAGAGAAGGCGAGAAATGAGGGAGAAGGAGACAGACGGATGTGAGCTTAGCCACTACAAGGGAGGCTACATGAGAAACCCTACGGGCAAATTTGGGGTTGTCCAAAATATCATTTTAAATGGAGATTTATTTCTTCATTCTAAATTCCATTCCATTGATCAGAATGTAACCTTATACCGGTACCATACTGTCTTAGTTAATGCACCGTTATAATGAGTTTTGAAATAAGAAATCCTTTAACTCTGTTCTTTTTCAGTATTGTATTGGCTATTCTGGGTCCTTTACATTTCCATATAAATACTAGGATCAGCCTTTCCATGTTGGGGAGAAGCCAGCTGGAATTGTGAGACCGTTGGCAATGAATCTGTAGTTCGATTTAGGGAGTATTGCCATGTTAACAATATTAGATTTTGTGATCCATGAACATGGGACATCTTTTCATTTATTTAGATCTTCTTTAATTTCTCTCTGTAGTGTTTATAGTTTTTGGAGTATCAGTTTTCCACTTCTTTTGTTACATTTATTCCTAAGTATTTTATTCTTTGATACTTTTGTAAATAGGATTGTTTTCTTAATTTCATTGTCAGATATCCAAGGAGATTCTAATGCTCACCTTCTCTCCTGTTTTTTGGTCTCTCTTATCTTTGGTCGTGGCCCTGAGCCACCCTGGATTTCAGGAGCATCACCCTATGTCATTGGGGTTTGGTTCCAGGCCTATGTCCCCACCATGGCTCCTCAAGGGCCTTGACCCAGCACAGGGCCCAGTGCACAGGGCATGCCCACCTAGGAAATCATGAATGAATGAGTGCATCACAGCCTGACAGATTAATCCCTGCTGGGTGCTGAGTTCTGCAAGTTGTGGGGCAGCTCTGGCCTAGCACCCTCCAGCTGAGTCCCAGACCTGCAGGTACTTCTGCTCTGTCCCCGCAACCCATGCTCCAGGGAAATGGGGCCGTATGAGGGGCAGCTTCCTGGCACTTCCTACAGGTCATGAGGGAAGGTTCATTAGAAGTGGAGCTGAGTGAAGGGAGAGGGAGGTGCGCCAGCACCCGGGGGGAAGAGAACCTGCCAGTGGCTTGAGGTCACCCCCAAGAGTCAGGCGGGCTCTGGGCTGCCAAAAATTGAAACAACCCAAATGTTTATCAACTTACAGGCAGATGGACAAACTGTGGGACAGCCATACAATGAAATATTATTTGGCCATAAATGGGAATAAGGCACTGACTCATGCTACAACATGGAAGAACCTTGAAAACAGTAAGCCGAGTGAAAGAAGCCAGAGACGACAGGCCTCATAGTCCATTTATGTGAAATACCAAGAATAGGCCAATTCATAGAGACAGTAAGTAGATAGTGGTCGCCAGGCGCTGGAGGTGAGAAATGGAGTGGAAGGCTGGGAGGTGACAGATACAGGGTACAGGTTTTCCTTTGGGGGGTGATGCAAATGTTCTAATATTGGTGGTGGTGCTGATTGTACTAAAATCCACAGAAGTGCGAACCTTAAATGGGTGATGTCGTGTGCAAATTGTATCCCAATAAAGGTTTATTTAAATCTTCTTGAAGGGGCATCAGCAGCAACATGGTCGTCTTTTCCAGACCAGGAAGCTTCAAGGAAAGGAAGGAGCAACAGATTCTGTGTCCACACACCAGCAGCACCACAAACCTGCTGGTCACCTTAACCAGGCCACCTCCCCTCTCCAGACCTCCTCTCCTCA
This sequence comes from Lyroderma lyra, assembly GCA_004026885.1. Lineage (NCBI taxonomy): Eukaryota > Metazoa > Chordata > Mammalia > Chiroptera > Megadermatidae > Lyroderma > Lyroderma lyra. The sequence goes on along the minus strand of PVJL010007805.1, from coordinate 63,030 downwards.
TCTCAAGAACAGAGGGACCAGGTCCTTTCTGAGGTCCTTTCCACCCCTGCTAATGTGAAGATTCAGCCCTCTGAGCCAGAAGTCCCAGTTCTGGAAATCTCGCCCGGAGAGCTGTCATTATGCAGGAGAAAGCTCTGTGTTCGAAACTGTTCCACGCGACATTTTCTGTGACGTTGACAAACCAGATGCCACCTCAGATTCCAACAGAACAGTTACATAAACTGCAGTTGTGCCATTTACAACTGGGCCTGAAAGCACTGACAAGCGTGGGGGGAGTGCCGCTGCTGTGACATCTGGGGGAAAGACAGGACCCAGGACTGAGTGAACACAGTGCACGGCGGCCCACACAGAGGAGCTGGGACCAACGGGGCTGGTAGATGGGGAGGAAGTGGCGAGACTAAGCACGTCACCCTCCTCTATTGAGAAGCCCCCCAGCGTCCCGATAACGGTGTTTGTGTCACCTGCAGGTTGGATGTCAGCTCCTCGGCACGTGAGCTGTGTGTACAGGTTGCCCACAGGCCACAGCTGCTTTGTGGGGCAGGTGGACTCAGGGGAAAGGAAACCAGGAGGCTCGTGGCCACCCCCCAGGGTGCCTGGAAGACAAGGTCTACAGCTGGGTAGAGCTTCCCCTGGGGCAGCTGCCTTGGACCACAGCGAGCTCCAGTTGGGGGAGCCCTGCCCACAGACCCTGTAGAACATCAGGAACCCCCAACTTTCCTCACAAACTGATCATTGCCCACCTCACAGTCTTGTGTGAGTCAGACAGCTCTCTTTCAAGTAGTGACTCAAGGACTGGGCTCCATTTGGCCTCTGGTGGCCTTTGAGGTTGCTACAGAAGGAAACTATGGAAGAGAGCACATGGGAGACTTTTATGGGCCAAATAGAAGTGACATGTGTCTCTTCTATTCCTTCCCACTGGCCCAACTCAGCCCTAGGTCAAGGAGGCTGAGAAACGTGGTCTAATGGTGTCTGGGGATGAGAGGAGCCCCAGCACGGCAGGGGCCTGGATGGCCCCTCCCCGAGAGCCCACCCTGAACCCGGGGCCTTCCTCCCACACACCCTGGAGGAGCTGGGCACCTCAGGGTCATGGCCAACTGGGATGGCTCAAACACAGGGGAAGAACTAGCCCCTGAAGTCTGAGTGTAAAGATCCCCACACAAGGAGAGGTGTCTGGACTTTGTCTACCAGCCGTGAGGAGCCACAGACAGGCTTTGAGCAGGGGAGTGCCATGGGCAGGTCTGTGGGTCCCAAAGAGATAAGGGGGAGATGGGGAGGCAGGGGTGAGGAAACCAGGCTGGGGGGTCATGTGAACGGGTCCCTGGTGACCCAGAGCAGTGTCTCTGGACCCTTGCTCCAGTGGTCAGCCTCCTTTGTCCCAGCCCATCACAAAAGCCTTGGGCCACAGGGGCCCTGGGCAGGACACCCAGCCCCACCCAGAGGCCAGCTGAGGGAAGGCCGCCCTGGATGCAAGAGGGCAGATGTGAGGTTGTAATTCTATTGTGAGCACCGAGGACATCACTCAAAGCCAGCAAGGACCTAGTGTGCCCTGCAGGGGAACCATCTCCCAGCATCCTCAGCAGCAGGAGGCCCCCTTGGGATGAGAATGGTGGGGCCACTGGGAAGTTGGGGGTTTCCCCAGGGGGAGCACTGCTGGAGGAGGTGGCTGTGTAATCTGGCCCTGGAACATTGACTAGGAGGACAGGTGTTTCCTGATATGTGCAAGCCACCTAGTGCCAAGGGTCCAGCTCCTGTGACCCTCCTTACACCCCTTCCTGCCTGTCTGCTGCCCCTGTAGACTCTCTCTTCTTCATAGCCCCTTCCACTCTTCACACAGGAGGCCCCTGTGGCATCTCCCCAGCCCCTGAACCTGACCCTGACCCTGACCTTGACCACAGCTGCTGGCTCCTCCCCTCCCTTGTCCTCACTCCCCATCACGGCCGCCCAGCTAATCGCAGTGGCTGCCGTAGGCTGGCCTGGTCTCAAGCCTGACTTACATTATCTTACCTCCTCTTTATGAACAACCTCGTGAGTGCTGTGCTTCCCCAATCTGCAGAGGATGGACTGCTGTCCAGAGAGGGGAGGGAGCTGGCCTGAGGTCACACAGCAAGAGCAGGGAGAGCTAAAATTGCTCTCTCTTCCCCTCCTGCCCCCTCCTCAGCTCTCTGTCTTTCTCGCTCACTTCAGCCACCCACTCATCCCATCCTGGGGAACAGAGCTCAGGCTCCTTGGTGAGTGCAGCAATGTCTGTGGGCACACCTGCCCCTCAGGTCTGGGATGGGTGGTCTCAGGGCTTCATCCCACTGGACAGATGGAAAGTAAAGACAGGAGTAACATCCAGGAAACTAGCCTCTGGCTACGGGAGCTGCACACTGTGGGCTGGTCCCCTTGACGACGAGTTCTACACACACACACACACACACACACACACACACACCCCTCCCTGGTGGCCCAGGAACACTGGGAAACCAGATGTCTGCCTTCTATGGGCAGAAGCGGCCAGAGAGGATCCCTGAAGGGAAATAGGAAAGGCGGGCAGTGACGGGCTTAGCTGCAAGTGGGCTCTGAGGGCACTCTGCCCACCAGCGAAGGGTGACAGTGAAGGCGGGAAGGGGCTTACTAAGCGGGCAGGGCTCACTCCTAACAGCGAGCTGCTCTCACGTGATGCTCCATAACTAATGAGGGTGCATCCTTCGAAAGTCCTAAAAGGACACGCCCACGTAGGGACTCTGGAGGATGGGAGAAACTCATTCCAAGAACTGAAAACTTTGGCATCCAGATGGGGGCAGGTGAGGCCTTTGCACCACCCTCAGCGGGTGCACGGCTCACTGAGAGGAGGGGACACCAGCCAGGTGCTCAGCACACTCACTGCAGGACCCAGCAAACGGGGGCATTTGAACCAGTAGGAGTGAGCTCTGAAGTGCCTGAAGAAATTGGGGACCCGATGGGCTCACATTCGATCACACGGTGGTTCCAGCTTCAGCTGAGAAAGGCTTGGAGAAAGTGCTGCTTCCCTCAGAGGCACAGAAAGAGAAAGGGACCAGGGCTGGCAAGTTGGACCCAGAAGACTGGGCCAGGCCTGGGCTCCCTGCGGTCTCCGAGTGGCCCATGAGCCTGAGCAGCTTCCAGACCTGCAGATTCGGGGGATGGGGGAGCTCTTATGAAGGCTGACACTGTCAGGCCCTCCTCAGGGTTGACAGTCAGGACAGTCACCCTGTCAACCCCAGGGACATCCACAAAGACTGTGGGGCTCTCAGGCCTGAGAGCAGGGAGGGTGGGGAAAGGGCAGGAGGACCTGGAGTTTTGGTCCCCACCCTCCCTCGATGACTCTTCCTCTGGCCTGGAAGAGGCTCTGTCCATGAGTCTCAGCTGTTAAAAATAACCCGCCTCTCCATCATCCCGTCAGCCGCACTCTGGGACAGTGTGTTCCGAGGCCCAAGCTGCTCTCTAGGGACTGGAGCAAAGGGGCAAGAAGGGCTGCGGATGCTCCTGGCTGCCACAGGCCAGGAGAGTGCACAGCGCTGTGGCCCCGAGGCCTGTGACTCAGTTCAGGCTCCCTGTCACACGTCAGCCCTCGAGATCCTGGGGGTGTTAAGCCCAGTGACAAGAGCCCCAAGGGTGCATGAGGTGATGGGATTGCCTCAGAAGCACTCAAGGTGCTGTAGGACCTGTGGGCCTCTCCCGGTGACCTGGAACTCCCCCACCTCTTGCCTGGAACCAGCAACAAAGAGGACACTGTGCCTGCCTATCACTGCATGGCTTCCTCCTCTGATTCCCCAAAAGCATGCATGGCTGAGCCCAGAGAAGACTTTATAGGGCATGAGGGAGGAGAAGGAGGGACTTGGGTGCATGTCCTTGCCCCTCTCTGCTATAGCCCTCTCCCCATAGAAGAGGAAGAAGGTAGCAACAGTACTCAGGGCTGAGACCAGGCTCTGGAGACTGAAAGACCTGAGTTCAGGTCCTACCATGCCCCTGATGGCAGTGTGACATTGAGAAACGTACTTAACATCTCTGTGCCTTGATTCCCTCATTCATAAAATAGATGCTCATGGTCCCAACTTGCAGAGTTGTTGCAAGGGAGAAATGAGTTCCAGATGTTACTAAATGCCTAAATGCACACTTCATGGCCCAATGAGCACTCAAGAAATGGTGTCATTATGAGAGCACCACAGGTGAGAGCACTGGCTATGGAATGGAATTTCTAATCCTGCTTCATCTATTGACCAGCTGCATGGCCCTGAGCATGTCGCTTGACCCCTCTGGTCTTTCATTTCTTAGCCTGTAACATGGAATATTGCCACTCAGATCCCGGAGTGGGACAGGCCCAAGGCAGGGCATGGGGTGGAGGAGGAAACGCAGCTCCTTTGGCCCATGCTCCTTGAGGGGCCGTTGACCACACAGGCAGGAGGCTCCCGGGGTGACCCGGGAGGCTCCCACAGGCTTCCTGAGGCCCCTGCACAGCAGACCTGTGCTGGCCAGCAGGCCCTGCCTCTCCCCACCCACCTTCACGTTATCCTGCTTCCTCCAGGTGGGGGAGAAGGAGGGAGAGAGAGAGACAGGCAGAGAGGAGGCAGAGGGAAAACAAGGAAGAGGGTAAGGATCCAGACAAGAGGAAAGAGAAGGGGAGAAGGAAGGAGCGATGAGACAGTGAGGAAAGGGAAGAGGAGGAGTGAGGAGACCCCCAAACACAAAGTGAGACAGGGAAATCAAAAGTCTCAGAAACATTCTGGAAACATAGAAAACAGGAGTGACCCCTCTGAAAGGCCCAAATCTCAGGGATAGAGGGAGGGACACCCGCTGGGGAGCCCCAAGGTGGGCTGTGGGGGCCAGTGATGGAGCTGGAGAAAGCCTGCAAACAGGGCTTTACCTAAGGATGGGTAATATGTTGTCATGGCAACAGATGTAGCATTTAGGGTAATTACTGTGAATAACAGAAAGAAGAGGTGGGAGCTCAGGCTGGTTGTGCAGCCTGGGAGGGGGGTTCTTGAAGGCAGCCCCAGGCCCCCATCTACCCTTGTCTCACCCCAGCTCTTTCCCTCGGCCTCAACCCAAACCATAGTCTTTTCAATCCAAGAGTGCCCCAGGACTGACCTTCCGAGCCACCCCCCACCCAGTCCCTAGGCCCTGCCCCCTCCCCATTCTCCAGGACCTGAGAGCAAACACAGGTCCTGTCTCTCTGACAAGTATTTTAATAGAACTTTGCCCACTGCCCTCTGAGCAAGGTACAGCCAGGACCTCGTTTTACAGACTCAGGGAAGCTGAGTAACCTCTCTGAGGTCACACAGCAAATACGCCAAGATCTGAAGGCAGCCCTGCTGCTCCCCACAGCCCCTCCCCAGAGGATTCCCAGAACCGAGGGCCCATCCAGGCCGGCTTGCGGACACCCTACAGCACCTGCTAGGAAGGGCCAGAGGTAGCATTCTTGGGTGAGGAGAAAGCGGGACAGAGTATTCAATGCCCCTGGATCTCTGCAGACATCACCTCTTTTTGTCTTGAGATAACGCTTTCCATTTTATAGATGAGAAAACAGGCTTCAAAAGAAGTGGCTTGTCACAGGACCCCACTTCTTTGGGGGCAGAGGCTGCCCCCAGTGCCCTGTTGGTGAGTGGGCATCTGCTCTAGGGCTGCTCCAGGCCTGGCTGAGCCAGGGGCAGGGGGCAGAGCAACTCACTGGACACCTTGGGATATGAGGAACCTGAAAGCTTCTGCAGGGTGACAGCAGGGCCTGGGCTTGGGGGCCTCAGAGGCCAAGGCTCCCATCCCCTCTGCCGGGGGCAGCCCTTGCTGTGAAGCCTGTGGTCCACGGCTGCCCCCTGCCTCTGTCCTCTGGGCCACTGGCCCCTCATCTGCAGAGCCTCCAGACTGACATCCATCTCAGGACCTCCAGGCGACAGGGTGGTGAGACATCCCAGCTCCAGAGCGCCCAAGGCCGGGGAGGGAGTGGCCTGGCCGGGCAGCCAGAGGGCAGCCAGGAAATGCGTGCTTGGCCTCAGTGACCCCATCTCTGGGAGGATGAGGCCCTGGCATTTCACATGCTTTAGGCTCTGTTCCCTGGGCCCAGAGCATTGTCTGGCTGGCGTCAGGGTGACAACAGGGTCCTCTTAACAGCCCCGTGGCCCATCCAGAAGGAGCTTCCTTAAGGATGATACCCAGATTCCAGAAAGAATGGGTAGGCATGGCCCAGCTGGGAGGGGAGCAAGGGGCTGGGGGCTTCCAGAGGCTCTGAGCTGCCTGCCACTGGGGGATGAGCTGTTGAGGGGGATGGAGCATGAGAGAGAAATGGTGGGGGGCAGAGAGAGAGAGATTGATAACTGACAGGGTGGAGCTGCAGTTTGAGACCTAGAGAATTTAGCAATAGCGTTGAAAAAACAAAGGAAAAGAAGAGGAGGAAGAGGAGGAATCAAGAGAAAATCAAGGGGGATGATGGCCCTAGAAGCTGCTGGTCAGCCATAGACACCCTGCAGTGTCCCTGCATGCAGGCTTGTCCCAGGCCAATTCTCTCCTGATGCAAGGTGCCCAGGCCAGCTGTGACCAGGTGGGCACAGTTAAATGGCGACAAGCATGCAGGGAGTGGCCCTGAAGCCTGAGCTCTACCGCCGGCATGACAGGTGGGCTTCTCACTGGCCTTGCTCCGGAGCTGAGGGCCAGAGGGCACAGGGCCCACCTCATTTACCCCTGGGCCTCTACACAGCCACTACCAACCCCTGGAGTGCAGGGCAGAGGGGGAGGCATGCCACTCACAAGCCAAGTCCCCAAGCCGTCTGGAACCTGCTGAGTGGGCTGAGATGGTGTCACATGTGCCTGTGACCATGAGGGCAGACTGGCCTTACCCCGTTGCATCTGCCTCTTCCTCCAAGTGTGGGAGTGGTTGTGCCGTGTCTGAACTGAAACCCCCACAGAGCTGTGCCTTGAGTGTCTAGAGACTTGGACTTGAGTGTGGCCCTGGGCACAGCCAGCTAGGTGACCTGGGACAAGCCCCTAAACTGTCCGGGCCTATTCCTGCATCTGCAGAATATTAGGGTAGAAATTAAAGGTGAAGCACCAGGTGTGTTCTCTGCCTCCAAACAGGGTTTCAGTAACCTGATCCCTCTTGCTGTCACCCACAGAATTCCTATCCCCTGCTCAACACTGACAGAGTCTCTAAGGCATGCATGGGAATGGGGTACCGGGCATGTAGTGAGGGCCTGGAGACTCTCGCAGGTCCACGGAGACCAGAGCCCTTACCCAGACTCAGGGGGCCACGGCCTGAGAGACTTCAGGCCAGAGAGAAGAAACAAACAAGTTTGCTGGCCACCCTCAGCTGTGGCTGTGTCTTCCCCTTTGCCTCTTCCTCCTCTAGACGTTCATCCCTCTTCCCCACTTCCTGGAGCCTGGAGACCCTGACATCCCAACTTATTTTTAGTCATCTGCCTCTGGAGCAGGGCTGCTGGCCCTGTGCCTTTCCCCGCCCTGTCCCCGTCCCAGGGGGCAGCGTGGGGCCAGAAGTCACCTCAGAACGTGAGGGAGCCCACACCAGGCCATAGGCTGGACCTCGTGCACCTCTGCTGCCCCTGCTGCCTCTGCCTCCCTGAGACACCAGCCACCATCCTCTGCAGTGAGTGTCCGGTGTCACTCTGCTGCTCTCCCAGCACTCTGCGGCCTTGATGCTGGAGGCCCGTCCCTGTCCCCTCACGGCCCACTCCCAGGGTGCAGGGTGGTGTTGGCTCTCTCTCTGTGGCCCTCTGAGCTGGCAACAGAGCTCTGTGCCCTGGAGATGTGGGGCAGGAAGGGACCCAGGTGTCCAGGCAGGTCCCACACAGGGCCCTCCAAACTGCTCATCCTGGACCAGCTATCCGACCCGTGACTGCAGCCAAGATGGGGCTGGGAGGCGGAGGGCGTTGCTGGGGGCAGCCTCCGCCCACCTTCACGGCCCCGAGCAAATTCCTCTCAGGCCCCAAACTTGCACAGTCCACTCACCCAACCAAAGCTGTTCCATGGGGGACTCCCAGGCGCCACCCGCCTGCCCAGCTCCCCCGGGCAGCTCAGTGTACAGCCAACCCGTTTTCCAAGCCGGTTCTTGAGACTCTAGCTCCCCTCCCCACCCCCATCTCCACTCTTCCTCCCTCCCGGGGAGGCGTTCAGATAAATACATTAATAGCCTTCTTTCCCCACCACGTTTCCATGTGTCAGCACCTCTACAAACCCGAGTCATGTCAGGGAGCTGGCCCGCCAGCCCTTATTTTTCCTGTCTGCCGGGCTCTGTCAGGCCTGGGCCACACGGTGAGTAACACAGGTGACTGACTATGCCAGCCTCTGTGCTGTTTACGGTACAGCAGGGGACAAAGACGGGGAGCAGACAGGTAAGGGAGACACCTAGCCTGCCAGCTGGTGACAAGTGCTGCGGAGAAAACTGACAGGGCAGGGAGAGATGGGTGTTTGGTGGGGGCGAGGCAGGAGAAGCTGCGTGTGTCGTGGGCTCAGTGACAGATGGTGCTGCAGGGATGACCCCGTTGCTGTGGGGCGCCGTGGGGGTGGAGGGAATCGGGGCTCGAATTCTACTCCAGGAACACGAAGCACTACAATGTCTGTTCACACCACCGTCTCAAGAGGCACAACAGGCCATTCAACTGTAGGCGGGCAACCTTGAACCGTTCTGCACGGGCTTTACACAGTCCTGAGGGCATAAGACCTCCGAGTGCCCCTGAGCCCTTCTCACCCGCCCCGCCCGTCTCCGGGCATGCTGGCCCAAGAAAGCCCAAGCGCAGCCGGTGCGGTCCTGACATGCTGCCTGGCCTCGCCCCCACAGCCTGCCCCCAGGCTGCCTCTCTGCAGGCAGCTGTGCTTCCACATGCAATTTTCTTAGAGTCTCTGAGGTTCCTGTAGGCACTGACATTTGACCCCTGGGTGCCCCCTACACAGTAGCACTGCAGGAATCCTAGAGGTCTCCAGAGACAGCCCTCTTTACCCCCCCAGTGGCCCCTCACATCAGGCTGGGCAGCCCTTTCCCCCACACCCACCAAGGCAAGGCTAGGATTCTCCCTGGACCCAAGGGGCACGTAGGCTTCATCTCAAACATGAGCCAGCTGCAATTGTTTGAGAATGCCTGCGTGGTACTCCCTGCAGCCTTGTCACAGCTCCTGAAGAGAGTTCTGGGGTCCTCTACTGATGTCGGCCATGCGCTGAGCAGTAAGGGTTCAGGCACACCTGTGCTATTCGCCAGCGCACCTTCCCCTCCCGCTACACCCTGGCAGAAGCCCTGGGTGGAAGAGGCTTTGGAGCCCGTGGAAGCATGGATGAGGGCTGGTGGGTAAGGCGGATTCCATATGCAGGACAGGGTCATCTTCCAGGGCCCACCCTCCTTCCCTCAGGCCGTAAGCAGTGAGCCAGGGGACACCTGAGGGACAAGGGGGTCTGTTCTGCCAGCTCACCTTGGAGATGACCTGGACATCCAGAGGAATTAATCAGAATGGCTCTGCCATTTTCAGGTGCCAACTCCGATATTATCTCTAACTCTTAACACACTTCTCCAATCTTAAAGGCGCTCGCCTTATCCCATTTAAATGGATGGAAGGTGAGGCTCTGAGAAGTTTCACAGTTTGCCTGAGGCCACACAGCCAGTAGGCAATGGAGCCAGGTTTGAGACCAAGCCAGGACTGTTTCCATGCTGCCACCAGGATGGCCCAGCTGTGACCTCTCTCTGCCTGTCCCCTCTCTGTCCAGCCCCGTCTATTCTTCCGCACTCTGGGATGGGTCCCTGCTCCCCTCTTGGGATGCTCTGGTGCTCCCCCAGCTCTGTGGGACAGTTCTCCCTCCTGTAGCCCAGCCAAGACCAAGATGGAATCTTCCAACAGAATTTCTCTAGGAAACTATGAGAAAAACAAAACAAAACAGAAAGGTTAAACACAGAGACACATTCCAAGAGCACAGGGTCCCCAGTCTTAGGGGACTAAGGCCAAGCCTGCCCCAGATTGCTGGGGAAACGTCCTGGGCCAGGCCACAGGCAGCGGGAAGGCACGGAGAGCCCTGCCCTCACCGGGGAGGCTGACGGCTCGGCCGCCATGACCCGGGTTAATGCCAGCCATGTCTTCTCCCGCCGGGAGCGAGGTTTCCCTAGGAGCCCCCCTCCACCGCCCCGCATGCCCCTCCTGGAGAACCTTCCTCCTCTGTGGTTCTTCAGCTCCAAGTTCTCCTCCCAGCCTTGCTTTAGACACAATGGCAAGCACAGGCTGGTGCCTGCCACTCCGGGCACATGTTCTCTCCCCTGTCCCATCAGTTCCCAGCCTGCCTTGGGGGAATGTCTAACCCTCTGAGGTTCCCACCACGCAGGACAGGGAGGGAGGTGGCAGGGGGGAGTTACTTGAGCCTGGGGCGGGCAGGGGGAGGAGCTGCTTGCTGAATAACAACAGATAAGCAGGAAAAGGCAGGGGTGAGGCAGGGGCAAGAGGACCTACCCCGACCTGCTTCCAGTCTCCTCTCTGCACTGCCCAGTGGTTCCTGAGGCAGCACTTGAACCATGCTCCAATCTGACTCCTTCATCTGACAATGGGGAATTTGAAGCCCAGAGAGGTAAAGGGACTTGCCCAAGGTCACCCAGCAACTTGGTGGCCCTGCTGGGACTGTGACCTGAGCCTCTGGACCTCCATCAGTCCATCTGAAACAGATAAGGAAATCCTTCAGCTGCCAGCCCTGTGCTCCTTCTCCCAATTCCAGCCACCAGGCCAGCAGGGGGCAGAGAGGCCAAGGCCACAGCTCACCCAGATTTGTAGCCACAACTGCTGTGTCAAAGTAGCACCTGACAAAGAGCACTCAGGGGCCTGATGGAACCTGTGGCCTGTGACCACCCCTACCCAGCCCTGTCTGCACAGAGTAGGGAGGGCTGGGTTTAACCCTTGCCGACCTCCAGTGTCCAGGGACTCTAAGCAGGAGGCTCATGCAGCCTCTCACGCTCCCAGCCTCACAGCTGCAGCCAGGCTGGGATGGGAACTGGACGACACAGGGACAGCCCAAGACACGCAGGCTCCACATTGCCCCGGCCCAGCCCTTCCCTCCTTGAAGCAGCCCAGGTCCCCCTGGGGTCCGAGTATTCCAGCTGAGCTCTGGCTGCTCTGAGGTTGGAGGGACCCACCTCCCCTTCCAGCTCCTGAGGGACCTGCCCCTCCCCAGGGAAATCAAAGGCAGGATCCTGGCACCCTCAGCCAGGCCCAGCACCTCTCTCACCTGGCCTGCCAGAGGGCCAAGGATCCCAGAGGGTGGCAGTGGGGCCACAAATAGCCCCCAGTTGCCCAAAAAGGGGGCTCTCTTTTGGTCTCCAGTCTGTTCCAGTCCCCTTGCAGCCATAGTGGTCCACAAAGCCTGCAGGCCCCATGAAGAGCCAGGACCATCCCAGGGGGAAACAGATGTCAGAGGGTGAGCAGGAGGCAGAGGGATGCTCAGAGAAGTGGGAGTGAGTCACTGAGGACCCGGAAGTGGGAAGGGCCAGGAGAGGGGAAGGGTGGAAAAGAAGGGAGGGATGAGGAGGGCAGGAATCCCAGGGCTAAGGGGTAGGTATGAAGAGGGGGGCGCCTTATAGTTTGGAGTCACTGCTAATCAATAGATGACCACAAGGCCAAGACAAGGCCGGGAGCCTCTGGCCAAGGGCCTGGGAGGGTGTGAGAAGATCAGAGCCAGTGAGCCCGGGGAGGGTGCAAGCTGACATGCAGTCTCCTTCCAGCCCTGGCCTTGTGACAACTTTCCCCAGGCCTCCGGACGGATGCGGGAGCATGAAGAATCCCAGAATCTAATTTTAGCCCCCTGCCTCCCCTGCTAACAGTGAGTAGAGCCAGGGAGGGTGGGAGCTTCCTACCTCTTCCCGGGCCCTGCTCTAATGAAGGTGCCTACAGGCAGGGAGATCACCCCCAAGCTGGGGTCTTTGTATGGCAAGGGCTTTGCTAAGCTGGGAGGGGCCCGGGCTTGCTCTCCTGTTGAGGGGGCAGACATCAATGCCAGTTAGTGACCCAGTTTAGGTTAGACTGTGTGGGTTTGCATCTTGGCTCCAGATGACCTCAGGTGAGATCCTCAACCTCCCTCAGCCTCAGTTTCCTTGCCTGCTGAAACAGGAGTAGTGAAAGTTCTGATCTCAGATGGTGTCCGGCAGGCACTGGCCCTAATGACCCAAAGCTGCTGTTGTTCCCTTCACCACTGCTGTCTCAGACTGATGGGTCACGCCAGACCCTGTCTGCCTCTGCATTGAGGTGCAAAGGTGAAGAAAACAGCCCGGTCTGTCCAGGAGCCCAACTCTAAGGAAAACTGATTCCCTCCAGGGACCTCAGCTGGGAGCTGGGGCCCAGTCCTGCCCAGGGGCAGCCAGACAGGTGGTGGCAGAAGTAGGCATGACCCTGACCTCCCCACCATCTCCCTGCTGTGACTTTCACCAGCACAGAAGTGCTACCCCAGCCCTGCCACCCACAGCCACTTGGAGCAGAACTCCAGCCAGCACCAGTTGCCCAGTACCAACTCCAGCGGGTCAGATGCCTCCTCCCAGCCAGCAGTAACCCCATTGGCAGATGGTTCCTGGGCAAGGTCTCACATCCCCCTCCCAGCAGCACTTCCCCAAACACGGGACGGAGATCACATAGAGGACGGGGCGGGGGCAAGGACCTGATAAACACACAAGCCCGCTCCACCTTGCATCTTAACAGCAGGTCAGCTGGCCCTCCTGCCACGGCAACTTCTGAGCAGGTGAATCGGGTTGTCTGCTGCAAGAAAGCTCCAAAGAGGAATTTCCAGTACCCTGAATTTCTCAGCAGCTGGCTTGAAGCAGGGGCTGGGTCTCAGCTCCCTTTGAAAGGTGTCCCCGATGACCTCAGGACCCGGATTCTTACAGAGTGAAGGCAGTTGAGGGGAGGGTTCTTCCTAACTCCCCTAATCTTCTCTATTGGTGCCTCTTCTTGGTCAAGGACATCTTAAGACAGGGGTTTTTAGCAGTAGAACTGCCACCCTGAGATGATTCACAGCCACCTGGTGGACTGTCAAGCCTTCCTGCTTGCTTGCTGTCCCTGCTGTCCCTACCCTCACCTCCAAGGCATATGCTGGGGCTACTCCTGGGAGGAGGGCAGCACCCCCCCGCCCATATCTGCTGCCCTGAACCCACCTCATCAAACCACTAACACTCAGATGGGCTTAAAATGGAATCAAAAGTAGGTGTTACTCATAGCAGGAAGGGGTGTAAGAGGAGGAGACCCTATGGGGAATCCATAGTTCTGGGATCCAGTTCAGCTATGTGGCCCCAGGCAAGTCTCCGGGACTCTGCAACACAGGCTCTGAGAATTGAAAAAGGCAGCAAAATGAAGCTGAGCGCAGCACAGGACCTGGCCCACCGTGGACTGTCAAGCAGACATGTCCCAAACGTGTGCCCATCATTCTGAGTCTGGAGAGGTTGTATGGGGGGCAGATTGGGTCCCAGACTCAGTTCCACCACCATGTGACTGGTGGGGACTGGGGGCTCCAAGGTAAGTCCTCTCTCTCTGGGCCTCAGTATCTCCTGTAATAAAATGCAGGGCTCAGACTGAGCTGTCAGGAATGCAAACCCTGTGAAACATGGACTGTCACACATCTGTGGCAGTGACAGACATGAGCAGTCGATCACAGCACTGCCACCCACGAATTCAGCCCCGATGTGACTCAGAATCTCCAAACAGCCAGGCCACTAAGTGACAGCTGCAGCCAGAGACCTGACACAGTTCTTCTGCACCTGAATTTCATAGTGTTGTGATTCGAGGACCCAGATGGATGACCTTGAGCCTCAGTTTCCTCTTCTGTAAAGTGGCCACACCCAGCAAGGTTATGAGGATTGAAGGAGATCCTGTATTCAGAATGGGCTGTCTACCATCCAGCTCTAGCAGAGGCAATTTTCTGCCACCATCTCTAGAGTCTGGGCCCATGGGCCCACCCCTTGCAGACCCTCAGGCAATATGGAACAGGGTGGTACAGTGCGAAGAGTGTGGGCCTGGACGGCCAGTGAGTAACCAGAGTGCCAGTAGACCAATCAGCTCAGTAACAGGGACGGGTGAACTAGTCTGATCTGCCCTCATCAGGCCTCACACCTTCGGTGGGCAGAGGCTGGTGGGAAGGGCTGGGAGCCCCTCAGGGTGGGGCCTGGTTTTCTGGGTAAGTCCTCAGTGAAGTACCACATCCCTGAGTCCACCCATGCTGGTAGACACATGGAGTGTCCCGGCAGAGGCCGTGGCCCTGGGCAGTGTGAACCCTGGGTCATGTTGGAGGTGACCCTGGGGCCTCACTGCTCCTCCCTCGCCCTCTCCTCCCCAGTCCTCACCCTCCCTGGGTCAACTATTGGCACTGCACTACCACCACCACCACCCTCCCCAGCCTCCTGCTGGCCCTGCACTCAGCCCGCTGTCTGGGCCAAGGCTGCCCTCTCTGCAGTGGGACAGGAGGCCTGGTGGACTGCACTCCTAACTCAACTAACAGGGTGGCTTTGGGGCCTCAGGTGTTCATCTGGAGACAGGGAGACTCCAGTGTAAGACAGCCTGAAGCAAATCATCTCGCCGAAGGCAGCAGCTTACAACATTTCAGGGTACCGTACTTCCCTCGCACACCATGTGAGTGGGGTCCGACCACCTCCATTGGGTTCCACAGCTACACCCGACCACCCAGCAGGGCCAGCTTCCGGCTGACTCTCAAACTGTCAAACCTACCACACACGGCAGCCTTTGCAAGCGCTGTTCCCCTGCACGAAACACTTTCCTATCTTGCCTCTGGGTTCACTCTTGCCCTTCCCCCAAGTCCCAGTCCAAAGGCCACCTCCTCTGGGAAGGCCCCCAACCCACTTTCCTCCTTTCCCAAGCAGCCAGTCTCAGGCCCCTCCCACCCCCACCCGGCACTGCCTTGTAATGAGGAATAAGGGACGATGGGTGGACAAAACAGGCAAGCAGCTCGATGGGTGCCAGGTGGCCACACCCAGAGGAGGGGGAGGCCCCGAGAGGGAGCCTATGCTGAGTCTGCTGTGTAGCTGAGGAATAACTACTTCCGGCAGACCTTGGGCAAAGAGGATACACTGAGCTTATTACAAAATATCCTTTATTGATAAAATAGCTCAGACTTAAAAAAAAAAAAAACAACACCAAAAGAACAACACCTGCAAATCACAACAAGGGGGCCAGAAGCAATGATACCAGGGGTCTCCTGGAGCACATGTGAAACCAGTTAGCAGATGTCACACGTCAGCCCCACCCCAGGGCAATGCCCTGGCCTCACACTGAGACCACAGGATGAGCTGGACAGTCCTCCACCCCAGGAGGTGCTCTCTTTGGTCCCCTCCATTCTCTCCACCCCAGAAAACACCCTCAGCACCCCTCCCAATCTGGCCAGGTCCATCAGAGTGCCACCCCCATCGAAGATGCCCATTGGCTTAAGTTGAAGACAGGTACTCCCATGGGAAACACCAGGAAACATCCTTCATGTGCTCCCAACTGTCTGGGTGCCAGGGTCTGGAAAGGGGGAGAGAACCAGGAGGGAGAGGCCCCTGGAGCCCCCTCAGTGGGGTGGCGCCACGGGGCTGGGTCAGAGGAGGCCATTTGGCACTCAGCAGGGATGGGATCAGTTGTTTATCACAGGGACCCATTTGGGGCTTGGATCCCTTCCTGGCATTCCAGTGGGAGGCTCTCCCAGGGGTCCATGGGGCCCTTGCTCACCTGCTTCCACTCTGCACTCTGCCTGGGGGCTCTGTCACAGGCTACATGTCAGATCATTCCTAGGGTGTGGGTATTTTTAGCTATCGTGGGGAAACAATTTGCCTGCTTGATGACAAAAGACTTATCCCCTATTGGTGGTCCCAAGCCATTGAAAACCCTCTTGGTGTTGCAGGTGAAATGTCAAGAAGTTGTCATGCAGTATAATAATTCCAACCTCTGCAGGCAAAAGAACATGTTCTCAAAGCAATCCTTTAACTGAAATAGTGGTTCTGTCTGCCACTCCCCACTTCCAGTTTGGGGTAGGAATTCACACACTCCAGGCACAGAACAAAAGTCTGCAGGAAGACAGGTGGTGGTAAACACAGAGAAAGGGGATTTTTATATAGCCAAATAATCACATTTTCTGGTCCTCTAGTGCATTCCCCCATGGAGCTCAAAGCTTTCTGCAATGCCTTTCATCTCCCTGCAGCAAGTAGGCGGCAAGCTACTGTTGCCCAAATTTTGCAGGGGGTGAATGCTAGTGATCAGGGATGTCCCGTTGAGGCAGAGGCCAGGTCTCCAGACCCCCCGTGGAGGCATCCACACACCCACCCTTCTCCCAGAAGGGTGCCAGGTGGGAAACAGTCCACAATTCTGGCCTTTAAAGGAGCTATGAGTCCAAAAGCTGGGAAAGGGGGAAGAAGGGTCCAGAGATAGTGGCAGCCCCAAAACCACCACCCTGTGCCTGATGAGGTCCACAGGCCCCACGTGAATGCACGGCCATCATTTCTGCCTCCTCCTCAGCAGCAAGACCTCCTGGGGAGAGTGGAAGGCTGGCTTCCTGCTCTTTACAGGGAGATGAGAAAGAAGCAAATACCACAAGCAAGTGGTCTGCCAGGGAACAGAGGGTCTTTGAGGGTAAAAAGCCCACCCATCAGGTTGCAGGGGTCCAGGGTTCTGGAAGAGGGTATTCCACCACAGCCTGGCCTCGGCCACACTCAGGAAGGTCCAAACCTCCTCCACTGGCCTGCATTCAGGTAGGGCATGGGGCAGATGTTTCCCCACAGCCAGACCAACAAGGGGAGACTTCAGCTAGACCCCTGTGACCAGCACCCCTGCCATTGCAGCCCCCAGGGGGCTCCAAAGATGGGGCCTGTAGGACCTGGGCAGGGACCAGAAAGCCCCAGGGAGTGGCCACATAAGACAGGGCAGGAAGTGGAGTGGCCCTGGTGCCACCTGGCACCAACCCCTCAAGGCCAGCGGGCAGGCGGCTCACCAGGCCGTTTGGGTCCACTGGCGGCACAGGATCCTTCGAAAGGCACGGCGGAAGTCCTGGTTGAAGATGGTGTAGATGACGGGGTTCAGCGAGCTGTTGCAGTAACCGATCCAGAAGAAGAACTGGAAAAGGCCATGGGGCACCTTGCAGTGCTGCGGGCAGATGGCACCCAGACTGTAGCTGAAGAAGAAGGGGAACCAACACAGCACGAAGACACCGATGACCACCGCCAGCACAAAGGTGAACCGCTTCTCTCGGGTCAGCTGAGCCCGCCGACGCCACCACTGCCCACCCATAGCACCCATGCCCCTGCCCAGCAGCACCTGGCCACGCAAGGTGGCCAGCACCTGGGAACCCTGTGGCTGCTGCAGGGGGGGGCTGCAAGCTGAGGCAGGGGACGCTGCCAAGACCTGAGGCTCACAGTCCTCCTCCTCTTCCTCCTCCTCCTCACCAGCTTCCTCCTCCAGAGATGCCCCACAAACTCCTTCCTTCCGACCCTGGCCTGCCTGGGGAAAGGTAGGCCATCTGGGTGTCAAGGTAGGGCTCCCAGGATCGTCAAGGGTCCCCTCCTGCTCCTTCTCCCCATTGGGCTTGGAGTGTCCGTTGGCCTCTCCGGAAGCATCCAGATGAGAGGCCAGGGTTGGCAATTTGGCTGACGCTCCCTCCGGAACCCGGTGGGACTGCTTAGACTCACCCACCCCAGGGCCCCTCTTGGCCCTGGGACCTCTGCGGTGACTGCGTTTGGCGATCAGGTAGATGCGCAGGTAGACGAGGATCATGATGAGGCAGGGTGCAAAGAAGGACCCGATGCTGGAGGCCAGGATGTACCAGGCCTCTTGGTTGAGCTTGCACTGTGGGC
Source organism: Lyroderma lyra (assembly GCA_004026885.1). Taxonomy (NCBI): domain Eukaryota; kingdom Metazoa; phylum Chordata; class Mammalia; order Chiroptera; family Megadermatidae; genus Lyroderma; species Lyroderma lyra. The sequence goes on along the minus strand of PVJL010007805.1, from coordinate 45,251 downwards.
GCCCACGGGGCTGGGGGCCGGGGTCGCTCTTATAGACGAGAGGCGGCAGCGAGATGACAGCTGCGATGAGCCACACAGTAAGGATGATGCACTTGATTCGGCGCGGGGTGCGCTTGGAGTTGTACTCCAGTGCGCGGCTGACGGCCCAGTAGCGGTCCAGGCTGATCGCACACAGGTGCACGATGGACGAGGTACAGAAGAGCACGTCGAGCGCCAGGTACACCTCACACCAAGTGCGCCGGAAGTACCAGTAGCCCAGCAGCTCGTTGGCCAGCGAGAAAGGGATGATGAGCGTGGCCACGAGGATGTCGGCGGCGGCCAATGACACCAGGAACAGGTTCTGCGGGGCGCGGAGCGAGCGGCTCGTCAACACGGCCAGGATGACCAGTGCATTGCCGAAGATGGTGAAGAGAATGAGGAAGGTGATGACCGCAGCGATGGCCGCGGTGGCCTGCACCGAGTAGGGCTCCTGGTGGTCCATGGCGGGGCCGGGCGCGGCCAGAGGGGGCGCTGCTGGTCCAGCAGGCGACAGCGCCGTCCCGCCCCGCGCGGCTAGACCAGGGGGTCGCACCCAAGGCGGCGCTGAGGGCGCTGGAGCCCCATGGCCGGGCCGATCGGGGCCCAGGAGGTTGGGGGACGCCCGGGGCCAGCCGCCGCTCTCCTACATCCTATTTCACCGGCGCCCGGCGTCCCTGCCGTCCGCCCCGGAGAAGTTTTCCAAGTTGTCCCGCTGCCGTCCCCGCCCCGCCCGGGACTGGGGAAAGTTGCGCCCTCACCCCCGAGGTTGATGGACGCACGCGGGGGCGCAGGGTCCCGCGGGCCTGGGGGCGCGCCACCCTTTCTCGTAGGAAGCGCAGAGGCCGCGGCGCCCGCTCCCTCGCTCCGGCCGGTAGCCGCGCCTGCAGGCAGCCCGCGGTGGCAGGGGAGTGGGGAGCGGAGCAGCGGCTGCAGGAGGGAGGAGACTGAAGGCGGGAGCAGGAGGCGGGGCGGGCGCGGGGCGGGCGCGGGGCGGGCGGCGGGCCGCGGCTGGGTGGAGGGGCGCCGCACCGAGGATAGGGGGCCGCAGCTTCCCTGCACCCGGCCTCCGCCCTGGCGTCCCCACCCCTTTCCCTGGCCTCGGTGCGCAGAGATCCAAGGGGCTTCACATCTGGGGTCTTCGGGACGCTGAGAAGGATGCTTGCGGGAGAGGAAGGGTGGGTGGGCGCAAGGAGCAGAGACGCTGCACCGGCGCGGCCGCGGGCACGAAGGAGGGACCTCTGTCTTGCGGACTGCGGCGCTGGGGCCGAGCCCCCGAGGCTAGGATGGTGGGCACAAGTGGATCTCTGCTCCCGTCACCCAAGGAGAGGGTGGGTGGGTGTGTTGGGCGCCAGAGCACAGTAAACCACAACCACGGCAGCGCCCGAGAAGGAAGAAGCGGAGCGGGTGGGGGAGCGGGGAGACTGCCTCGAACCCCGTCCCCAAATGCATTCCCGCCCCAACTGGGCTCCGTCGGGCCCGCGAAGACCCGGGAAGTGCGCGTGGCCGGGTGGCGAGCGCCCCCTGCCGCAGCCGCTGGTCCTGCGGGACCCCGCGTCCGGGGCGCCTGCAAAGCCCAAGCCGGTGGGGCCGGTGAGTGCTCAGAGAGTCATGTCTTCAGCGCTCCTGTTTCTCCTGCAGCTGCCTCGCTTCCCTCCCTTAAGGGCATAGAGGTAAGAGGAAACCCGGCTTGGTCTCAAATCCTAGCAGAATGGAGACGCGGATAAGGGTTGGTTTGGAACGGGGAGGTGGGCGCTGGGCAAACTCAACCTCTTGACCAATAGGAAGAGGACGTCCCCTAGCGCAGAGAAGACCAGTGGGGTCTGCCGGGAAAAGCGGGCCTCAGAGGCAGCTGTAAGGCAGCTGCATGTCCAGTCCTGCTGACTGCCCACAAGCACGCTGCATCCCCCTCTTGGGAGGTGGTGGGAAGAGGAATCGGGGTAAGACATTTCCAACTATGCACACACCCTGCCCACCCCTATCCTGGCCTCGAGAGCTGTGGAGCCATGACTGTCCCTGGGACATCTTGTCCCTACCCACTGTCCCTGTGGCCACTCTCACCAGGGCCAGCCTGGGCTGCCTCAGGAGTGACTTTTTAGTGGCTTCTGGAGCCCCTCATGCCATCACCCCAGCCTAGAGGCAGGCCTTGTATTTCTAGCGCACAGCTCTGCATGACGTCCTCTGACAAATGAACATCAATCCTGCTTGGAAAGTAGGCCTCTGCCACAGGACCCGCCTTGAGCCAGCGTGCCCGCTGGACTTTTCTTCCTGCCAGCTCCATCCTCGTGGAAGCAAGAAGCGCGACCTCTCTGTGCCCACAGGCAATGACTCACCCCCTACCCAGGCTCAGATGGGCGATACCTCAGACCCCCAGCCACGTGGTGGGGGCAAGGAGAGGTGTTCCTCCTTGATTCGGGGCTGTCCCTGCCTCCTGCCAGCCTGCCAGCCCCTCTGTTAGGTGAGAGTGCCTGATGAGTCCAGTGTTGTCTAGGTTAGGTTTGGAGAGGGCAGCCAGCCTCTCTTGCCCTCTCGAGCCGGGTTTTATGGATGCATCCTCCCCGCCTGCCCCGCTGGGCTGGGCTGGGCTGGGCAGGGCATGGTCCCACAGTTGCCAGGGATGGAGAGGTCTCAGTAACCTCCTTCTTGAGGAAGGACAGAGGGGTGGCCATTGGAGCCTGGGGAGCACCCACTTAAGCAGATTCCTGCCTGTTCCGTGGCCATGGCTGTGCAATCTGAGCACCCCGGCAGCCCAAACGGGCTTGGGAAGGACGGCATTTTCACCCGCTCCAACCGTCCTCAGGCCAGAGGTCCCCAGACACTGCAACTAGCATCAGCCTTTGCTTCCTGTCCATTTTCCTTAAAAGGCCAGGCCTCCAGGACTCTGCAGGAACTGAGACCAGAGCTGCTTTACTCCCTCCCCTGCCCCATCCTCCCCACCCTGCAAGTCCCTACTGGGGGAGGGACACTTCCCTGAGGGGCAGCTCCCTGTCTACCAGCACCAGGCCCTGCTGTGCATCAGCCCAACAGGGACAGCTTGGAGCAGTCTACAAGCACCCACGAGGCTCAGCCACTGCCCCAGGCTCTGTGTCACCTGCTGCCACCTCCCAGCCCCACCCCCCCAAACATGCCTCTGGCTTTGGGGGTGGTGGGGGCCATTACATAACTGGATCCCCGTTCCTCTGTGCAGCACCCCATCTCCCCCACACACCTTCCGGCTGCCTGTTCCACTCAGCCTGCATGAATCAGAGCCGAAGGCCACAGCAGGGCTTCCTTCAAGTAGACCCGACTTTCACGGTCACCCTGTTCCACCAGGGCTGCCAGAGTTCAGTTCCAGACCTACAACCAGCTGCAGCAGGAGCTGCAGAGCATGCGCAGCCACGTGTGCACAGACAGGAGGCAGTGATGCACTGACCCCACCAGGCCACGTGTGGGTCCCTGGACGTGCCCTGAGCTCCCCCAGCTCCAGTCCTTTGCAGTGGCTGTTGATCTGCCAAAAGGGCCCTCCTAACCCTTCCTTCTGAGCTTGGTGGGCCCCCACTCTCTGTTCAAGGTCCACTCACCTGTCACCACACGCTCAGGCAGAGGGAGCTACCCAGTTCTTCAAGCTCCCTGACGGTGCACACAGCACCACTATCCCTCCTCTGTCCCCCAAACCTGGCCTCTGTCCCCAAACCTAGCCAAGATTGTTGAACAGTGAGGAGCAAGTGGCCAAGGTATCACTGGAAAACATATATAGAAGCCTTTCTCAGACAGGTAGTACCCAAATGAAGGTGCCCTCAAGGGATGTCCTTAAAAGGGGGGTGCCATGGGGTAAAAGTGACCTAGTACCACCTTTCCCAAAAATAGGAGACAGTTGTCCCATCCCTGCCTCTGAGAGTGCGGCAAGAACTGCGTCATCTTAGCTGGAAGGCCTGGGGCCACTTGTTCAGGCCTGAGAGGTGAGACTGGCCCCGGATCCTGAGCACACCAGGCTGATCCCCAGCAGGGCTTCACCCACAGGCTGTCTGTCCCCCGAAGCCCCAGTCATTGAAGTCCCCGAGGCCCTTCTTCCCAGACCAACCTCTATGACCCCACATCCCCACTTCCTGGAGCCTTGAGGCATCCTCTTTCATGTTAGTGCGTCCTCGTCTCTGCCCCCCTCACACTTGTCCGACCAAGCCCCAACCTGATCGGAATTAAATCACCCGCCACTTTCCGCCTTGGCCCAGCGGCTGCCTTTTCCGGAGCAGAACTCACTGTATCGACTGGCCTCACTTGCAACTCCCGACCACAAGTCTCCAGACTTTCCTAGAGGTCAGTTCTCTGTCTTCAGAATTGGCTTCACTTTCACTGTCATCTCCCTGCCCCCCACCCCCAGGCCCCAAGCTGTGACTTTGCCTCACACTTAAGAGAAAGTGGATGCTCCTCCCCCCAAGTACCTACATCTGAGCCCCGTGTCCCTTATAGGGCAAGCCCTCTGGGTCTGCCCGGGGCCCCAAACCCTCTCATGTCCCCAGGACCCTGTTCCTTTCATTATATCCTCTCTGGTGGTCACTCTGCAGGGCAGCCCACTTCTTAGGAAGCTCTGTCTGTCCCCCTGCTGCTCCCACCTTCTCCAACTGTTTGCCACCATGTCACTGTCTCTAATCCCTCACGTTGTCTTTAACCCTCCACTGAATCTTCTCCTAATGGCTCATCCATGACCCCATGCCACCAAGTGTCCTGTTGTTCAGTTTCTCAGCAGCATTATTTGGTGGGCCGCTCCTTGTCCTTGGAACTCCGCAGATCCTGCGCCCTCCATGTAGGGCACACCTTCTCAGCCCCGTCTCTTCTCGCAGACTCTAAATTGTTGATTTTCACTGAGACTGATTTTTGCCCCTTCCCCTGCAAGGGACACCTGGCAAGGTCTGGAGACATTTTTTACTGTCACACCAGGCGGCCACTACTGGCATCTGGCGAGTAGAGGGCAAAGATGCTGCTATGCATCTTACAACGTGCAGGACAGCCCCACGCAGCAAAGACTCACCGGGCACCGGACCCAGTCTGAGGAACCCAACCCTCAGTGATGCAGCACCGGGTTCATGCCTCGGACCCTTTCCTTCTGTATCCAAACTCCGCTTGGGTGATTTCCTCTTGCCCCACAGTGCCCACCTAGGTGCTGATGACTCCCCAAAGTGCCCTTCTGCCCTGAACTCCAGGCTCATTTGCCCCACCCCCCTCTCTGACCCACCCATTCCAATAGCCTCAGACCTAGGGTCCCCATTCCCAAGCCCTGCCACTCCCTTCCGGCCTGTGCTGCCCTCACCCCTGCATCCAATCACAGACACGGCTGCCCCAACCTCCAAAGCACACTCAGAAGGCACCCCCCTTCTGCCCATTTCCACTGCCCTCATTGCTCTTGCTTGCACAACTGCAGGGGCTTCTGCCATGCCTGCTTCCATCCATTTTCCACAGAGCGTCCAGAATGACTTTTTAAACTTAAATCAGGTTTTGCCATGCCCCTCTCCAGAACCTTTCAGCTGCTGCTCTTGAAACAAAACCTCCCCTCTCTGACTGGCCCGGCTCTGCCGGCTCCTCCTTGTTTATCCCCCACCGAGTCACCTTGGCCCGACACGCCCTCTTCCTGCCTCAGGGGCTCTGGATTTTCAGGGTAGCCTCCTCCTGTCATTCAGGTCTGTTGACACCACAAAGGAATGCTCTTCTCCCCCATCGTTTATCAACCCCAAACGCTTTCTCACCTGTCTGTGTACTACCCATCTGTCTCCCCACCCCTGAATAAACTCCAAGAGAGCAGAAACCCCGCCTCCCTCACCGTGCCATTACCATATAACAGAGGCTGCTTGGCATCTGAGGCAATAGATGTCTCTAGAATGAGTGAATGATTTGATGAGTGCACTCATGTAGTTATGTGGTTGGGGGATTTGGAAACAGGCCGCAGACCCTTTGATGGGTTAGCACCCCAGGGCCCTCTACGCTGGGGATCTAGGGATTGAACCGAGAGACAGGGTGGGGTTTGTGGGACAGGCCTGGGTCCACAGCTGGCCTACGGAATAGGCTCTGTACTGAAAATGGCTTCACGGGTGAAGGACATGACAAGGACAACCTTGTCCCTGATCACCCCCCAAGAAGAAGGAGCAGTCTCCCCCTTGCACCAGCAGGTGCAGCCAGTCCCACCTCGCACATAAGACCAAAGCCACATCCTCATGGAGATGGAGGCATGTGATGGAAAACATGGGAAGCCCCTGGAGCTGGGAGGACGTCACAGGACACAAAGCATGTCACCTCCTCTGACCTATGTGGCCTCCAGGAAATCCAGCTCTGAGCCAAAGGCCTGACTCGGCCACTCAGAGAGCCTGACAGGTCATGAGGTGGTAACGCTCATTTCTCTGATAGATGAGGGTGCTACATGTGATGTGTCTTAGGGTGGGCCCAAAGACTTTGCTTGGGAATCACCCAGGGGAACTGTCACCGTGCTAGGAGCATGGCCAGAGCACCCACTCACCCACCCTAAATTCACTGGGAGCAGGAAGAGGGCAGACTTTCCCCCACATAATCCCTCCCTGAAGCTAACCCCTAAAACAAGGCCTCTGTTCAGTCTCAGAAAAATCAACCCAAGGCGACGGGGCAGAGGCTCCAGTGTCCCATGAGCATGCCCTCATGTCTCCAGATGGGCAAAGTCCCAGCCGCCACTCCTCCTCTAGTAAGTGGGTATGACCAGCTGTGGGCCCACCCAGTGCATCAAGGCTTGGGGGGTGGTAGCACAGCCCAGAGTCAAATTCCTGGAACAAGTACCCAACTTTATTTCTGCCTTCCCCCAAACATATGAGGCCTCTTGGCCCAGTGACACTGGGACAGGGCAGGGGCTCCTGATCCCTCCCATCCCTGGCCACCAGGGCTCCTGGGCTGCTCAGCTGCACCCCTGAAGATGTTCTTCACTCCTGAAAGAGCCCTCACAGAGGAGGCCAATTGCTGAAGAGGAGGAATGGGACTTGGCTGAGGAGGGACAAGCAGAGTAACTGCCCCCTAACCCCTGTCCACCTTCCAGGGCCTCCTCTGGCCAAGTCCCAGGAGGTGGGGGGTAAAGGGGGTGGGGTTCAGGGGAAGATAGGGCTCCTAGAAATCAAGCACAGGTGGAGAGAAACTCTAGGTCCTATGTTCGGGGTCCTCACAAGTCCCCCACTGTGCAGTCCTAGAGGGCCTCCAGCTGTCCATCACCTCCCCATGGGTGGCAGCCACATGGCTCTGGAGCCTTCCTACACTGCAGGGGAGGGAGCTGGACTCCTGGAGAGCAGGGCTGGAGACTGGGGATACAGGCCATTGCTCCCAGAACCCAGACATCAGGGGTAGGCGGCTACTCCCAGGATCCGAACCATGGGGCTCCCCCCAAGGCCTGGACTGAGGGAGAGGTGGGGGCAGCATTATTAGTTCATGCTGGGGGCACAGTCTTCAAGGCTGGAACCTTCTTCCTCACCCCTCCGGACCTGTCTCAGACCTGGAGATTGTCACCTCCCAGTCTCAGCATCCTCTAGGGCTGAGGCAGACATGAGAGAAGGCAGAGCCAGGTATCCTCAACAGGCTTGCCTCCTCCCCGTGACAGTCCTAGAGGGCCCCCCTGTCCCCAGAGCCCTTGGGGGAACATAGTAGGGATGGAAGGGGCAAAGGGAAAGGCCTGGGCCTGATAGGGAGGCCAGACTGGGGCTGGAAGACAGGGGTGTTGCCTAGAGGGGCCAAGGGTTATGAGACCCAGTTCCCCTGGGCAGAGGATGCCCTCTCCATTTGGTGACAAAAGCCACAGGCTTGACCTCTGGGCAGACCCCTGAAGTGACCCAGAGCTGAGTCCTCCAAGGGAGCCTGGATAGGTGCTGGCTGGTCTTCTGCTTCTAGAGATGGGGCTGAGGGTATAGTGGACACCTGAGCTGGCTGAGATCTCTCCAGGGCAAGATCAGGAGCACCCGCACCAGGCCTTGACCTTGGGAAGGAAGCTGGGGTCTGAGGCCCCCTTGCAGGGGCCTCTACACCGAGCTTCTCCAGGGCGGGGGGCTCCCACCCTTGCAGGCTCTCTCCAGCCCCGGAGTCACTGGGGTCAGGGCTCCTGGACTCTGCCAACAATGCCTCCAGAAGTTGCTGCAAGTGAGGTCGAGAGGTGGGAGTGGGGCTCCCACTTTTGCCGTGTCCCTGGAACCCTGGAGCAGGAAAGAGGAGGTCATGTCCCAGAACCACAGCAGGAAAGCGTGAGGCCCCGCTGTGGAGGGCCAGAGCCGCCGCCAGCTTTGTGCACAGGGATGTAAAGCTGCTCTCGTGGATATTATAATCCGCTAGGCTCCTGCTGAGCAGCTGCCCAATACCTTCTAGAAGTTTTCCATTGCATGTAAGTCTTGTATACATCTGGAATTTGTGCACGATGTGAGTTAGGAATGTCTTTCTTTCTTAAATGGGTAACTAGTTGTAGTGGTTAGCCCCTGCTGATGGCGCCCTGCTCACCTCTGCAACCTCATCTCCCACCACATCACCTGCATCACCACCACCTCAGTACAGGAACCTTCTCCAGGTTCCTCAAATCGCTGTGCCCTCACCACTCACCTCTCCCAAGGGGGCCGGGGCCACCCGGGCTGCAGTCATAAAAGCGGAGGACACGTGTGATGTCAGAGGTGCTCAGGTTCCATCGCTGGCCAATGTGGACACTGGGGGCCCAGAGCGGCGTGATGGTGGGCAGCCCACGCCGGCTGAAGGCAAGCCTGGAACCCAGCAGGCAGGGGGCCTGAGTCCGGATCACAGCAGGGCTCTTGGGGCAGTGCAGAGGGACGAAGAGAAGGAAAGGGGGCCTCACCTCCCATAGTGCATCACGGATGCGTAGTCATAGGGCACCAGCATGTTGCTGCTCCGAGATTTGATGAAGTTGATTTCAAAGCCTGAAAAAATACTTGTTGATGGGGAAAGGGCGGGGTGGGGGGGGGGGGTTCTTCTGCGAACTTACAGCTACCTAAGCTGAGGGGTCAAAAACTACAGCCAAATGTGCTTTCCTCTGCCACCGCTCCTCCAACCACTGGTCCCTGGTCCCCATCTCCTCCTTGACTTCACGGCTTACTGCCACCTGCCCTGGGTGATGTGGAAGCACAGGGATGTCACAGCGGGCCCACTCTTGCTTGCCTGGTAGACCAGTCTTTGTAGAACCTACGGCGTCCGCAAACGCAAACGCTCTGAAGGGTCTTGGGCGCCCCCTGCCGGCAAGAGGCAGTGCCTGCTCCTCACCCTGCTTTACGGTCCTGCTAGCCCAGGCGCCTCCTGCGGGGGCGAACCCCACTCCCCCATAGCAAGCCCACTTGTTCTTCCTGAATGGGGCTAGCAGCATCCACGCCCCAGGTTTGGAGTCCAGCACGTTCCTGCTGGCCAGAGCACCCATTTCTCCATGTCACCTGGGGGGTGCTCCAGGCCTGGGAGGAGCAAGCTTCCCCTCCTCCAACTTCTCTCCTGCCCTTCACAGAGAGCCTCTGAAAGAAGAGCTGCAGCCTCCATATTGCTCCCCAATCCCCCCCAACACCCCTAGGGCCAGCCGCTTCCACACCCTCCCCATGGACACCCTCCCATGCTCACCAGCAGCCCCCTCACCACCAATCAAATCACACCCCATCACCGCCTGAAATACTACCCCCTAGATAGTGCCTATTTCTTCCTTTTAAAAACCCTTATATTGTTCAACATAATTCAAAATAGGCAATATATTCATCTGGTTCAAAAATCAAAAGCTTAAGATACACAGTAAGTCTCCCATTCCATCCCCCTACCGAGTCCCCGCCTCCCCACCCCCACAGTTAATTACTGTGATTAGTTTGTGTATCCTAGCAGAGTCTGTTCTGTACATATTAATTAAATACAAATATGTTCTTATGTTCCTCCATTCTTCAGCAATTTTTCCCACTAGGGTAGCAGGTGTTTTAACCTGTTTTATTGTTAAGAAACAGCTCTTGAGTTTATTAGTGCTGTTTGTTTCCTAACCCATTAATTTCTACTTTTACCTTCATTAGTTCCCTCCCGCTTTCTTTTATTTTTTCTTAATTTGGATTGAAGTGCTTACTTTGTTCTATTTTTTATTGAGGTAAGTAGTTAAGTTTACACATTTTCCCTAAGGCTTGCTTTAGCTGTGAACCACTGGTTCTAATATATTTTTTTTATTTTTTTAGAATTCCTACAATTTCTTTAAACCCAGAGCTAAGAGAAAGGTTTGCTCTTTGTTTGGTTTTCAGTTTAATTTACAAGTGGAAGAAGTTTTGGGGTTTGATTTGTTATGAATTTCTCCTCTTTACATCGTGATCAAAATGTTTGTATTATCTCCACTTTTTCAAATTGGAAGTTTTTCTGGCTGTCATGTGATACGTTTTCACAATTTTCTACGAACACTTGGAAGGATTATAGTCTCTCTTTTCAGGGTACGGAATCACTATCATCCCCAACTTCCTTAGACTAATTCTGATCTCCAATCTCCGTGTCCCATATAAGGGGCTACCCCTGTCCCCCAGGGCACTCCTTCTCTGGGGCACCATGATGCTGGTCTCTTATCTCAGGCACCCATATGGCAACCCCACAGCAGCAATTCCATGGTAGCCCTCATATCTTCCACTTGAAGGAAGCCTTCCAGGTCCTCCCTGCTGCTCCCACTCCCCAAATCAAACTCCTGACCCTACGCCTCATCCACGCCCCTCCCTCACAAAGCAGTTGTCTCTATTCCTCTCATCTCTTGAATCAGGTAGTCCCACCACAAAGGCAGGGATCCCATGACCGGAATTGGACTCCTTGCACCATTCCCATCACATAGCTGCTCCTCACTGGCATCTGGTACACTGGCCCACTCCCAGACTAGCCTCTTCATGTGTCCTTTGTCCCACTTGCCCACCAGTCCCCCAGTCAGGGGCACCGAGCCCCTGCAGCACGGCCCTCAGCCACCTGCCTCTGACACTGGGCACACACAGCCCACTACTTTCAAGCCTCCACTTGGCTCAGCTCCTGCTGCCCAAACACAACCCTGTCCCCACTCACATAGCGATGTCTGGCACATGAGGCACTGCTAGCTGGGTATACAATGAACAAGGGCCCTAAGATACCACCAATCTATCCTCAGGTAACGACAGTGTCCATGGGGATAAATTGTGATGTCCCAGCCCAGACATGACTTTGGGTGGACATGTGGAGGCTTAGAGCTCAGAGCAGCAGCATCCAGGCCACGTCCAAGGTCTCAGAGACAAGGGGTACCCCACCTTCCCCATGGGAGACAAGCAGATGGTGGGGAAGACAGACAACCTCTTCCAAATAGCCAGACAACTCCTGGGCCTGTCCCACACCCATTGCCCTTTTCTCTGTGGACTCGCAGGCCCAGCCTGGCCTGTGCACCACAGGGCTTACCTGGGAGGATCTCATTCCAGTTGACACGGATGTAGCGGTCCCGGTCAGCGCGCGCATGCTCATGCCAGAAGCCCAGCACGTGCATGAGCTCATGCAGGACAATGCCCGAGCCTCTCTGGAGACAGGTGGGTGCCAGAGACACCACTTGCATCCCTCCAGTGCGCCCCACGCTGGAGAAGCACCTGCAGAGCCATGAGAGTGAACTGGGTCTCCACTGCCCAGAGCCAGCCAGGGCAGACCGTGCCCAAGCCCTCTTCCCACGTTATGGGATGAATGAGACCAACACGTGGTCACCAGCCTGGACTCTGGTCCCAGGCTTGCTGTTCCCAAGTCCCTTTGCTCCTGGCCTTCTGTGAAATGGGTGTACTGGAGCCCCATTACCAGCCTGGGCTGCAAGGAGGAGGTGGGACCTGATACTAATGTGGTTAGCAGAAGCAGCTTAATAAGTGAAGGTGCCACAGGGCATCCCTGGACCAAAGCTGTCATGTACATTAGCTTAGGCCCCTGAGAAGCTAGGAAGTAGGTGTTGCATCCCCCTCTTTTCAGAGAGAAGATAGAAGAGGCTCAGAAGTTAAGGGGCTGGGCCGGACCAGGTGGCTCTTGCACTGTGGAACCCGTGCCCGAGGCCAGGCCTGTCCCACTACACCTGCTCTCACCCACCAGGCCATAAGGTCTCCTGAGGGTGAGTGCTTCACAAAGGAGGGTAAGCACCTAACTCCCCCCTTCCCCACCATCGGCCCTGAGGACTGTAGGTCCAGCTCACACTGAGGAAGTCCCTCGGAGTGAGCAAAGGGGATTTGGACTTGGGTGGGGCCACTCCAGAAACAGGTTTGAAATAGCAGCTTAGTCCCTTCCAGGCTGAACTCGGATGAAGCGGAGGCGCTCACCCTGCACATGCACGCTTACACATGCACACACACCCAGGAGCACTCACCCAGACATGGGGATGATGGAGATGAAGTCTCTCTGGCCGTGGTAGGCAACAAACCTGATGCACGTGAAGCGTTCCAACTCAGCAAATGCCTGCAGGATGACCCTGCGGCTGGGCTCGTCTGGGGAGGGGACACCATTGCTGAATGCCCAGCCAAGTCTCCAGAGCCCTCTTGTCCCCTGGAAATCTGCATGTGGGGTGGGAACTGAGCTTCCAGTCACTCCCAACATGGCATATCAAGAAAGGGCAGCATGATCATGTTGGATGAAGAAAGCTGGGCTCCAGAGAGTGGCTGAGCGGCCTTGGATGGGTCACTGTCCCCTGGGCCATTTTATCTCAATGGATCAGGTAGTCCCGAGATGTACCTTTCATCAGCTCTTCTAAGATCTCAACCCTCCCAACTCAAGAAGCCCTCAGAATGAAAGGGCTCGTGTGTCTATGTGTTTTTGTTAGTTCATTTGTCACTTTTTGCATGACATGATCCTACACGTGAGTGATGTTAGACGGAAAAGGACAAGAACCATATGATTTCACTGAGCATGATCCTCTAAGATCCATCCATGAAGTTGGAAATGGCAATATTTCAACCTTTTCAGGGCTGATTAGTATTTCTTTGTATGTATGTACAACTACTTCTTCATTAAAAAAGTCGGGGAGACTTCTGGGGAAGGGCTATTTGGGTGGTACTGACGGAGCGGGTGTCGGATGTAGAGGAAGAGGGAAAAACCCAGAGAGGAGTGCAAGATGGACCGGGGGTGCAGTGCTGGGTCCCCAGTGCTTACTCACCATACTGACTAGAGAGCAGGAAGGGGACCTCCACAACACCCCCATTTTTGGGCCATTTGTTGCTGGCAGCCGACAACAGGTGGAAGGGACTCTGAGGAGAGAGGGCAGAACTCAGTCCAGCCAAGCTTCCTGCCCCCAAGGGTGCCACACCTCAGGCCACAAGAGCCCTAAAGATCCAAGAGGCCGGCCCCAGGCACGTGAGGGTCGGGACACCGTTAGAAGTGGGGTAGCGGCTGGGAAGTCAGCGATGTGAATCACAGCACACCGCACGGGCCTCTGTTCTACGTAACACAGCACTTACGACTGATTCTATCAAGCCGATAAACAGAAAACACCGGTCCCCGAGTGTTGGCTGGGAGTCCCAGCACCCTGAGGGGCCTAGTTCAGAAGTGCTCAGAGCCCCACCAGCAGCCCCTTCTCAGAGAACAGCAGCTCCCAAGCAACCTGAATGTGCAGTGATTCTCAGGCAGCACCCTGGCCCTGACAGCTCTTCAATGCCTCCGCCAACCGAAACACTTTGAAGCAGAGGCTTTGCAGCGCCTGGCACGTCCTGCCCACCAGCCAAAGGCCTTACCTGATTCTGCTCTCAGCCCCAAATTCACCAGGTCACGGGGACCAGGGAACTCGTCCTGGCCTGTCTGCCTTGCTCTGCCTCTGGGACTGCAGCCCAGCCTCATGCTGACCATCAGTGGGCAGCCTCCAAACCACAGAACAGTCTGTCACCAGGTCACTGTCTTGTTCTAGAGCCTTCTGCCATCCCTAGTCTCCTAAGAGATGGTGCTGCTCTCCTAAACTCTGTGTATCCCTTCCCCACTGGCAGGTCGCCCCCATGCCCACCCAGCCCGCTCCATTTCTGACCCTGCCCTCCACCCCTTGCCACCTCCACCTGGATTACTCCTTGTCTTCCCCGGGCCAGCTGCCCCCATGCAGAATGATCGACACCAACGCTTCCCTCCAGCCCGCCCCCGTGCCCCAGTGCAGGGGCACCTCGGTACTCATTGTTAATTGGTTCGGGGAGTTGTGACAAGCACCAAAAGCTATGAGACCAAACACGTTTTTCCCATAAGGAATAATGCAGTGGGACCTCGGTACTCGTTGAGTACCAAATTCGATGAGTTCCAAAGCAGTCAAGTACCCAGGTACTTCCTAAGTACCTCCCCTGGGCAGGGTACCAAGCGGGGTCATGAGGGTTCAGGAAGCCCTCCCAGGCTGTCACCCCCCCCTCCCCCGCCGCCAGGTGTCACCCTCCCTTTAGAACACTCACTCCGGCTTTGGCAAGAAGAGGTGTCTATCAAGCTATGAGGGATCCCTCTCATGTGACATCGCGGGGGGCGGGGGCAGGGGTCAAAGGCCCCTACCACTCTCTGTGAGGTTATTTACTCACTCACCAGCCGGAGGATGTCGCCCTCGAGGAGGAAGCTGTTCTCCGGGGTTTCCTCGGGGATGAGCCCTGGGAAGGGAGGGAGGGATGCATGTGGGCTCAGGTCCCCAGAACACAGGCTGTCGGGATGACCCAGCAGGGGCCCTGGCTGCCAGGACCTGGGTCTGGACCCAGAGTCGCACAGCCCCACCGAGTCCCGCTGGTGCTCTGGGCCTGACCACCCCCGCGGCTCCCGCCAGCCACACATCCGGTCCCAACTCCTGCTCCTGCCGGGGCAGCGGCCTCTCTTGCAGCCTTTTCTTCCTTCGCCCTCCGCCCGGGCCTGAGCCGCACCCATCCGAACACGTCCCCTCTCATTCCGGCCCCGCTATGAGGTACTCAGGGCCCTGGTGGTGGCCGGGGACAGACATTCCAGCTCGCCCCACGGAGGAGAAGGCTGAGCACTGGCTCCCGCCCTGCTCCCCTCCGCATCTTGGCTCCTCTCCTCCCCCCAGACGTGTTCCCTGCCACAGCTTGGCCCTTCTCCACAGCCTCTCTGAGAGCCCAGCCCCACCAGGAACCTGGGAAGCCAGCGGGCGCCTGAGGTGGGGTCCCCTGGAAGCAGAGTCCTGGGCCGGAGGCACGTGGACGTGATTTCCTGAGGGACCGAGGGAAGCTGGAGAATGTCCGGGAGGAACCGCTCAGCCGGAGGGCCGCCTCGGCCTGCTCCCACAAGAGCTCCAGGCCCCCGTGGCACCGCAGACTCGTCCCACCTTGAGGCAGGGGCCAGACCCAGGCCCCCACGAGTCACTGTGGTCCCCCTGGGCAGGGAGAGAACGGCTTCCCAGCGTTCCTGGCCGAGGGCCTTCAGCTGGGGCGGTGAGTGCTTCTCGGTCAAGAGCATCACCTGACTGACAGCTTCCAGGAGGCTCATGGATGCGTGACTGCCAGGCCCTCAGCTGCACTGCCTGAGAGGGTCTCCATGGCATCTACCAACCAACGGTGCGGCTACCTCCAGATGGGCCACAGTGGCCAAAAGGAAACGTCCTGCCCTGCTCCAGCTCATCAGTGCAGGGTTCCAGGTTGGCTCACAAAGAAGGGGGCAGACTCCATGGTGGCTGTACATCCGCAGAGGCCCATCCCCTCAGGGCAAGGTCACCCCATTCCCCCAATGCTTCTGCTCCAATGTATGAACCCCAGCTCTAGCAGCTTGGTCCCAGGACATCTACACGTTTTCCACCTGAGACCCCACACAGCGAGACCCTGGGGCTTATGCTTCTTTGTACCCCCTGCTTGCCCCCTCACACCTGCACCAGGTGGCCAACGTGTTTCCAAGTGTCCATTAATGACTGGCGTGGAGAGCCCCAGGGAGCAATACTTTAATCAGGCCGTTTAGAAAACCCTGTGCTTGTCCTCCTTCCTATAATAGTAACAACCTGGTAGAGAAGATCCAGAAAAACGGACTTGGGAGAAGTTGCAGGTAGCACCACTGCTCACTAGCACCTACCAGTGAGCCCCATGTTTCCTCTCAGCTTTCTTCTGCCCATCTGAGCACTCAGCACATTCTCCCACACCGCATGGGCGATGCCCACCACCCCACCACAAGGCACAGTGCCCTCACCTTGGTTAATTTCAGGGATGTCCTTGTCCCAAGATGTCTGGGTCCCCTCAGGGGTGAGGCCTTCTGAGAAGCTGGAGGCTGAGGGTGCTCCTAGGATCCAACCTGGCCCAAAAGTGCCCCCATTGGAGAGAGGCCCACACGGGGTGGAGGTGGGGTCCGGCCACAAGACCCAGGCCATTCACTGAGGGAGGCCTCCCGCAAGGGGTCCTGGGAGCCTTCCTGGCCCTCCCTCCAGCCCCTGCTGGTGCTGAGGCCGAGAATACTGTGAGGAAGGGGCCCCAAAATGCAGCCCTGAGCTCTGTCTATGTCTGAGGTAGTGGGGGCCGCAGGAAAGAGGGGCAGGGACAGGCCTCAGGCTCCAATGCTGATGGCAAGGTGTGGGCCAGCCTCAGCCCCTGCCCCACGGCCCCCTTCTCAGCCTAGGCCACTGGAAACTGGGCTCAGCCTGGAGAAACCTAGCCTGGCACTCAGAGTCTGGAGTGCCCCTCCTGCCAGCTCTTGCCAGGCCCCAAGGGCCTCTGCTCACAGGGAGCCTCCCCTTGGGGACCCCAGGAGCTGACTCCAGGAACATCCCTGGAGAGCCCGTTCTTAAGCCATTCAGGGTAGAGACAAAACAGGAGGGCCAGGCAGCTGCTTACCTGGCAAAGAGAGCAGACCCAGTACCCAAGGCCAGAGGCCTCCCATGCTTGTGCTGTCTAGGGTGGGCCCACTGGCTCCTCAGCAAGCAGGAGCTGGGATCCTGGCAGGAGGAGGCAGCCTAATTGCAGACTTAGAGCCACACCTCCCTAAATAGCAGCTTCTCCAGCCCCCACCTGCATCCCCTCCTCAACCAGCCCCACCTGCAGCCTCACCCCCTCCTGCGTGTTTCCCACCCCTAGCCAGGGCCCAAACCTTCTGGACCCTGTTAGATCCCTCCTGGCCTGGCTGAAGTGTGTGAGAGTGGGGAGAAGGCCAGCACAAGGCACCCTGGGGAGGGATTCCCACTGCGGCGGTGCGGGGTGCCTCATCTGAGGTCCCCTCCCACCACCAGAGGGCAGAGAAACATCACAGAAAGGTACTAAGGCCAAGCGCGGGAGGGGACCTCAGTGCTGGGGCTCAGCACCTTATCCTCCAACTAAGGAGACCCTTTTCCTGCCCCTGGCTGTGCTCAGACAGGGAAAAGCCGCCTGAGACCCCGAGGTGCACCGTCCCCCACCCCCACCCCCGCAGTCTACCTGGGGAAGGAAGGAAAGGTCACTACATTGTTATAAGCTTTTATACTTAAAGTGGACAAGCACAGGGTTTCGTGAAAGTTCGCCAGGTGAATGCTCAGCATAACCAGCATCCTAGAGCCAGCCGCCTGCGATGGGGATGGGCGACTCTTGGATACCTAGACCCTCACATGGACGCTACCCAGTCATCCCCACTACAGCCTTGCAAAAATCGGCATTTATCCCCATTTTACAGATTCAGAAACTAAAGTTCCTGTCCCTAGTCCTGCTCCTCTGAACCCCTCTGGCTTCTCAAAAGGCCCATCCTCAGAGTACAGTCACCAGGGGGCCACCTGGATTTAAGTACTGGAGGTAGAGGGCTTGGGGACACCCCCTTAACACCACCAATGCCCAGTGAGGGGAAAGCCACAGAATCGAAGTCACCAGCCATTGTCCACACGCGCCTCATGCTACGACTACTCCTGGGATCCAGCGTTTCTCAAAAATTAGGAAGCAAATGGGGGAGGGAAAAGAGGGTCAAAAATATGGTAAGGGAAGGAAACGACTTTTGGTGGTGGTACACACTACAGTACACAGATATGCACACCTGTAATTTATCTAACGTTATTAGCCACTGTTACCACAATAAATTCAATTTTAAAAAGAAGATTAAAAATAGGAATCGGATCACAGGAGAATGGGATGAAGACAGATGCTGTCTGTCACTCACCCTTCAGATGAGAGCTCGGTAAAATCGTCCAAATAATCAATCATCATCCTGCTCAGGTAGAGAAGTCGGTTCTTAGTTAACCCGTTTCCCAGTTAAAAGAAAGAAAATTACAGCTTGCTGCCACGTTCATTTAATTTTACATAAACACGGTTTTCAATGCGAAAATAAAATATAAAAGCTGTTTTTGGCATTATTTCTAAACAGAACCTGCCTCTAATTCTAATGTAACAGAACTGTGTATGACGATCAATATTTAATAATATTTTTACGTGGGGTAAATTTCAAAGCATGGCACTTTGGGGGTCAGGCACTTAGGCTGTAACCCTACGGGAAATGGGTTAAGAAATGCAGTTCGACTTGAGAACGTAATGTTGAGTGAAACAGGCCCGTCACAACAGGACAGACACTGTATGATCCAACTGATAGGAGGTAGATAGAGTAGATTTGGAGACAGATGTGGGATGGTGGCCGCCAGGGGCTGGGGGAGGGGAACGGGAGTTGTTTAACGGGGACAGCCTCAGTTTTGCAAGATGAAAAGAGTTCTGGAGCTCCATTGCATGACAATGTGGATACGCGTAACATTACTGAGCTGCACATTTAAAAATAGTAAAGATGGTTAAAGTATCATGTTATATATATATATTTACCACAATTAAAAACTTAACAATAAATAAAAAGGAAGGAAGGAAGGGAAGAAGTACAGTTTGTTTGGAAGACAAACTTAAAAACCTGGGAAGAGGAGGGTGGAGTGGAGGAGTCAGATGGGGTGGGGTAGGTGTGAGGGTGGGCTGGACAGGGGCCTCAGCTCCAGTCCTGCTGGGTGTGAGGTGGGGCTGTATGATGGGAAGGCCCGATGACTCAGGGCCCCAAATGCCCCCCACCCACCGAAGCTGGGCTTGAGGTCATGGGCAGCTCCAAACAAAGGCCACTCGGGGCCTGAGGAAGCCCTGAGAGCCAGGCCATCTCTGCTGTTCTCACCAGGGAGCAGAGGAAACAAGGCACAGGGTGGGGAGTGGGAGGACAGGGGAGTCATCCTTCTTTGACCTCACGGAGTGAGTGTCCACCTGCCCTCGTGAGACCCAGCCTGCTCAAGAGGCACAACTGCACACGTAAAAACCTTCACCTCTCAGGCCACCAGGACCTAACATTTCCCGAGCGTCTACCAGGTGCAGGTGCAGGAGCTTGACACAGATTCACTTGTGTAATTCTCGATACCACTGTGACAGGTGGGGGCTAATGATAAAACCCCATTTTACAGACAAGGAAACTGAAATCAAGGGAGGTGAAGCAAAACTGGCCTCCTAATTAGCAAAAACTATGCTACCAATTTAATGCAGAAATGAAAAATAAAGTAGACTCTCAGTTAACCGGCACCCATGGGGATTGGTAGATGTCGGATAAATGTAAGTGGACTCTCCCTTAACCAGAACTCAAAGAACCGGCACTCTCAAGCAACCGGCAAAATGTTATTTGCCGGTTGCTTGAGAGTGCCGGTTCTTTGAGTTCTGGTTAGCGGAGAGTCTACTGTATAAAGTAAAAATAACCAAATAGCCAAAATCTAAAAAAGAATAAATAAGTAAACAAAGTCCACTGCCCCACTGAGGCATACCCCACCAGGCACTCAGAATGCCCCAAGTAAGGAGGACCATTCTGCAGGGGGACCCTGGAGCTGAGTTTGGAGGGACAAAATACACTTAGGAAAATGACACGCGAGCGTCTGAGTGTCAGAGTGGAGGCTGAAGCAGGATGGGCTCTTGCAGAGAGAGCACCCCTCTGGTGGCCTCAGCAGGCATCCTCCACCCTAGCTTAGCTGGGTCCTGTCTCATGTCTCCCCAGACACCTTGTTCCCCCTGAACACTCTGGGCTTGTAACCAACGTTCAGTAAAGACATGCTAGTTGGGCCAATGTGAAGAGCAACGAAGCCCATCTCCTAGGCGACACATTCTCCACACCAGATACTGAGCCACCTGCTTTCTGGGGACAAGGAGCTCTGAAACAGGGGCTGCCTTAGGGCCTGGTATGCACAAGGATTCTGAGACCTGGGGGCCTAGCCTGGAATGTGGAGGGGAGAGGCTGTGCTGCTCAACAGTGGGCAAGTAGAGGCCTGGCACACGCACAGCCACAGGGAGAGCCACACGCATGGGCACACACAAACAGCAGGATGTAGAAACACCCACACACATGAATGTAGATGTGTGCAGGCCAAGAACGAGACACTCACATCCATAGGACAGCCATACACACACACACACACACACACACACACACACACGCACACACGCTCTGGAAAGGAAGTAGGGTCTGATCAGGGCAGTGCTGGGTAACAGCAATAGGTTGGAGACAGCCTCCCAGAAACTACCTCTCTCAGCTGAGACAGGGCACTGCTGGGAAAGGCCACCAGCACAGGAGAGCAGGAAGGGGACTAGAGGGCGCCTCCTGCTGGTGAGGGCCTCACCTCCCTCCCTCCACAAAGATGAGCTCCACTTAAGAAACAGCTTTGGAGCCTTTTCCCAGACATTAACTTGAGACCAGACACTTGAGAAGTTGTTTTTTAAACAAAACAGTATTTTATTGACACATCCTCAAGGTTCTGTATAAATATAAAGTGCTAAGTTTCCAGCCCCCGCCCACAGGGCTGGGAGGAAATGGGGGAGGGAGTGTTAAATGTCAAGTTGAACACAAATAACTTTCCAGTGCCAGTTGGCGCGGAAAGCTCGCATACACACGCAAGCAACAGGTCCGTTCACACACAAGGGATGCACCCTTCCCCGAGCCCAGCTCCCCAGGGACACAGGGCTCAGGTTCCATGCCCTGGGGTGCGCCACCCCCAGACAGGGCTCTTGGTTGTCACAGCTTGTTCTTTGGGGCTCTCAGGCTGTCAAGGACTTCAACGAGGTTGTGGGGCCAGTGGGGCTGTGGGTGTAGAGTCCAGTGAGTTTCTGCCAGAGGATGGAAGCAGGCAAAGCCTCCATTCTCACCCCCAAACGAGGGCCAGCCCTCCGACCCCTAGTAGAAGAGCACCAGGTAAGAAAGTCTAGGATCTGTGCACTCCCAGTGGCACCACCCACGGACTTTCCAAGCTCCAAGGGGTAGCTTTTCCTGAGGTAAGGGGGACTGGCTGTGGGGCCCAAGGGCCCAGCTGTCCCCAGTCAGCTCTCCAGGGACCCAGGCTGTGTGAGCCTCGGTCCTGCCTCAGTGGCACAACACTTGAGTCTCAAACTGTAGCAGCTGCCCCATGAAACTGAAGTTAGGGGAGATGACCCCCCGCCGTTGCTTAACAAAGTCAAAGGCCTCATCCAGCCGCACTCGGTGGCTTTGTATGAGGTATGCCAGGCAGATGGTGGCCGATCGTGAGATGCCAGCCTGGCAGTGCACCAGCACCCGGCCCCCGCTGTCCTTCACGGAGTCTGCAGGGAAGATGGGCAGGGGTCAGATGGGAAGGCAGGCAGGGAGGAGACCCAGCTCCAGTCCCCACCCTGGGCCCTTCCTGCCCCTCCCTTGATCCCCTCTCATCATGGGCTAAGGCCCCTTCATACCAATGAAGCCTATGGCTTCCTGGAACCAGGCGCTGATCTCCACCATCTGGCTGTCCTCCACTGGAATGCTCTTGTAGCGCAGAAGGCCCTCAAAGTGGTTGGGGCAGCTAGCAGAGACGTTGAGGACAGCGGTGATGCCGCAAGCCTGCAGCCCCTGCAGGTCCGATGAGTGGCTGCAGCTGCCCAGGAACAGGTAGGGCAAGATCTCCACAGGGCCACCCTGGAGGGAGAGTGGGTAGGTGAGGTCTGCTCAGATCAGACCCGGAGTGTGACACAAGGGACACACAGAGAGAGATACTCACAGATACACAGGTTCCCCCACCTCTCAGCCCCTAAATAGGCGGCAGACATCCACAGACCCACAAAGGCGCCCCAGAGCCACCCATGCCAGGCACACACGGCGGGACAGTGACAAGGAGCCCCAATGTCAACTCACCTGGTCATAGAAGGGAGCCCTGGGGTCTGAGCGGCTGTTTTCAGCACCAGCAGGCGGCACCGCTGGTGCCGGGGACTCAGAGCACAAGTCCGGACAGCAGGCCTGGAAGGCATCAAAGCCTCCTGCAGAGAGGGTCAGGCACGGTTGGCCAGAGGGCTGGGCGGGGAGCAGGCCGGGCCCCGCGGGGAGGGCAGGATAAAGTTCGCGGGAGGGTCGGGGCGGGGGTGGGGGGGGAAGGCGGGCAGGGCCCGGAGGGGCGGGTAGTGCTCGGACACGGTTCGTCAGAGATGCGGGTCGGGGGCAGGTAGGACCCAGCGCGGAGGGCACGGCCCAGGGCCGGGCGCTCACCTCGCAAGAAGCACACGGCGGTGGGCCCGGCGCGCGTCTCGTGCAGCAGCGCGGCCAGCAGCACGCGCGCCGGGCAGTCGGGCGGCAGCGCGGCCAGCGAGGCGCCGGCCTGGTCCAGCACCACGGCGCGCGCCAGCTCCCCGCGGGCCAGACGCGCCCGCAGCGCGCGGTCGGGCAGCAGGCAAGCGAGGGCGGCGGCGGGCGAGCCGCGCAGGCGGCGGCGCAGCATGGCGTTCCAGGGCACGGGCCGCGCGGCGCGCACGTGGCGCCAGCAGAAGGCCAGGAAGGGTCGGCAGTCGAGCAGCAGCGTGCGCTCGGCCTCCCGCGGCTCCCGCAACAGCGCGTCCAACGCCGCGCACTCCAGCTCGCGCACCGCCTCCAGCCCCATGGCGCCGGCCTCTTCCGGCGCGTCCCCTACGCTCCCGGCCTTCTCCGCGCGGCCCCAAAGTCTGCGAAGGCGCCTCGGCAGCCCGACCTTAAGTACCCGAGCCCGGCCCCCGGGTCACCATACAAGGGCAGAACAGGAAGGCGCCGGCGCCGCCCCCGCGGCCTCACGCGGGCGCAGGCGGGGCCGCTCGGGCCTGGAGGCGGGAGCGCTGGGGGAGGACGGGGCACCAGCTCCTGGGGAAAGGTGTGTGCCATGGGCAGTGGGGTCCAAACCTCCCACTCCTCTGTGCGCTGCAGCCTGGAAGCGCGCGCGCGCACTCTGTGACCTGATCTGCGCTGCTCAGTCGTCGGGGACCTCGCCCCATTCCGCTCCCCTTTCCCTGTGCGTCCCAGAATGTTCCCTCGAGGAATTTGTCACTACAAAAGTTGACATATGCCTGCTGCTACCGGTGATGTCTAGGCTAAAGGGTGCACGTTTCTCTCCTACTTAGAGACTGTGCAGGAGGGGCTTGATTTTCTCCTCCCATTTCATGGCTGAGACCTGCACTCGGGGCTGGGCAGCAGGTTAGTGGCCAAGGTAGGCCAGAATACAGGTCCTCTGAGGCCAAGCCTTTGCATCGCGGTGAGGAGGACCTCATCCTGGGGAGGGGGTGGTGAGGGAGGGGGCTTATGGTGACTTTCCACTTAGGAGTCAGAAAAGGCTTCTGCCCTGGGAACCCAGGGAAACCCCGGGGACCCAACGCACAGCACTTCCCCAAGGCCAAACTCTGCTGACGCTACTGGGCTCTCCCAGGGCCTCGAGGGAATTTCAGGAGCCTCCCCAAGGGGAAGAGGGAGAAGAACCAGAAGTTGTTTCCTCCACCCCCACTGCTCAGCCTCCCTAAGCCTGCAGCACAGCCCTGGGCAGCAGGGACCCAGGGCTGACGTTTGAGCGAGGCAAGAGCAGTAAGAAGGGGGAGCTTAGCAAACCACACCCCTTCTGCCTGCCTCAACCCCAGCCGCCAGCCCTGGGGCCGGATGTGGTAAGCCCCAGGTGTGCTTGAGAGATCTGAACTCTGAAGCAGAGAAGTTCCAGTGGGTGGGGACAGTGTCCTGGAGCTGGAGCTGCCCCTACTTCCACCCCGATGTCTGACTGCATAGGAGTTTAAAACCTAAACCCCTCAGCCTCAGTGGCCCTGAGTCACTACTTGCTGCCCTTTGTCACTACTTGCTGCCCTTTGTAAAACCCCTCCAACTTCCCCACAGACCCCATGTCCAGACTGTCTTGGGGGGCTACAGCTATGAGCTGTGTGCATTACTCACCCCTCCACTGTGTCGGAGCAGATCTGTATGCAATTCCGTGATGTTTGACACAGATCACAGAGCTCACAGCTTCTGTGTGCCACAGGGCAGAGGACATATAGGTGAGAGAAGCCCCAAAGTATGCCTAAGGTCCCTGGGGCCATGTCATGCCTCAATATCCCCACGGATAGGAGCTCATAACAGACCAGCTGCTCACCCACACTGGTTCCAAGGCTCCGAGGCCACATCACTGCCTGGGCACCTGCAGTGCTCTGTCCCTCCTTGTCAGGCCAGTCTAGAGGCTGATGCAGCAAAGTCACAGCAGAGCCAGGGAGTCTGGGCCACAGATGCCAGAGGCTGATAGGGACCTTATCCTGGGCATCGGCCACCAGCAGATGACTTAATGGCTGATTCCAGGGGCAAATTACAGAGCATGTAAAAGGATAGTCAGGCCCGGGCTTGCTGACCAAGGGGCTGGTGTCACCTGCCACACTGGGAGACCTGGCCTTCCAGCTCCTTGGGGAGAAGGAGAGAGGACTGGTCAGCTGGGATCCTGACTCAGGAGGAAATCAGCCCGACAGTGTGGGCCCTCAGTCCCGGAATGCACGCTGGCCTGAGCTTCCCTCCCCCGACGCCCGTAGGAGTGGCAATGCACGGCCAAGGCTTTGCTCTAGCGTCACAGGCCCTAGGGCCCTGCCCACCACTCTGGCCAGGAGCAGTGATTTCCGCCTGTGGTGACTGTGTGTATGTCACCCCCGCAATGCCACTGGCTTTGGGGCTGTCCCTTTTCAGCTCTGGAACACAGGCTCAAGGAGGCCTGACTTCACCATGAAGGAGGGGCTTCCCTTTCACCATTCCCAAAGTGGGGGAGCCCCCACCCCCATAACTGGGTGAAAGCTGCAGGCCCGGGGAAGAAGAGAGGGGAAGAGAACACAGCCCACATCCCACCCCACTTCTGCTCTGACTAACGATCCCCCGACCCTTGGTGAGTCATGGCACGGATGTCTGGTCCCCTTTGCCACCTCCTCCAGGACCCCTGCTCCCTCTGACAGAGGTGAGATGCAGCTCTGGTTACCCAGGGGAGGGGGTCTCATCAGACTGGATGCCCACAGGCGCCAGGTCCCTGAGGGAGGACCCCCCCCCCCATCATTAGATGGTAAGGGGATGGCAGCAGGTGTGCGCCAGACTCGAGGTTTTTTTGGGTTTTTTGATAATATTACAGAGCAGACACTATCAAATAGGTTTGGCCGTCAGCGTTTTTATTATTTTTTAAGTAAAATACCTAACTGGAGCGCATTATGGTTCAGTGTTCTTTGTAGCCATCTGTTTTGACTGCTGGATCAGCATCCCTGCCCCCCACCCCACCCCCCGCCTTTGGTTCCCCGGGCCTTTGCCTGCCTACAGCACGTCCCCACCCCCCAGGCACCGCGTCCCCAGCCCATAGTCATGACACCAGAAGCTCTTTGGCCAGGTGGCCTCCCGTTGCACTCCCCTTCCGCCTTCCCAACCCACACTCCCAGCAGATGGCCCCTGGGAGGGAGCAGGGGTGGACACGGGGCTCCCATCTAGGCCAGAGCAGCATGAAGGTGAGAGTGAGGGGTGAGGGCCGCCCCGGCCCCGCCGGAGGGATGAGTCAGGATGACGTCAGGTCCCCTGCGCCTGGCGCCTGCCATGAGCTCGGCCACCCCCACAGTGTCCTGCCACGCGAGGACTGTGACCCTGTGGTCTGTCTACAGCGGGGAGGACTGGGCTGGGGGTGCACCTGGAGCACCCAGCCCTCAGCAAGGCTGGCTCAGACGTGGGCTGTCACGTGGCTGAGGGACCTGGGGTCTGTCCGTACACGTGTGTCCCGTCACGTGTGTGTAGGCAGGAGCACACTTGGGCAGCCCCGCTGGACGCAGTGAGCAGCACGAGAAGACAGTCTCCACTTGGAGCTCTTGTGGCTTTGACGCCTCTCCAATGTTTGCTTTTCCTCATTTGAAAAAACAGGCTCGTGTCCTCCCCAAGCATCCACTGCAGGTCACCCGTTCCTTTCTATGTTTATTCATGTGTTCCATTTCCTCAGCCCCTCACTCAGAAGATGGACTTTGATGCCTGTGATGTGCCAGGTCCAGTGGTGGATGCTGGGCACAAACCTCTGCCCTCGGGGAGCCGGCCTCACTGTTTCGATAACATTTATTTTTGTGATTACGTTGTATTCCTGGCAGGGGAGACCCCTACAGTAATGATATAGTTACCTTTTACAGTAAGCTTCAGGTGTGTAACAACCGAATTGGATGGGACCGGTGGTACCCAGAGATGTTCCTAAGTGTGATAAGGCAGGAGATGCTGGAGTCAGGACGCATGGCCAAGGGGGCGGTCCCCGCAGCCCCTGCCGTCTTTGGTGCGGTGCTGCTCTGCGGGTCTGTCCTCCCACCCACAGTGGAGCACGAGGCATGGAGCGGAGAGGAGGCCACGGCCTGGAGGAAGGGGACCCGGGAGAGCCAGTCCCGTTGCCAAGGCCAGAGCCAGCTCCTCTGGTCAGGGTCCCTCCTGCTCCATGGCTGTGCCCATCAAAGGGACCTGGCTTGGCCCTACCCCTGGGTGCCCTGGTCTCTTCGCTTGGCACGCACCCACCCCCAGCACACTCTGTGGTCCCCAAGCCACGGCAGCAGTGAACCAGCTGGTTCCCACCCTGTCAGCCGGGCGCCCCGGCTTAGGCCGAGGAGGAAGAGCTTGTCGTTAAGGAAGAACTCCGTTACCACAGGGCCGATTGGGCAAGAGGCGAGGGATTCTCAGAAATGTGACTGCTGTGGTCCGAGGGTGTGTGGCTCTGTGTCGAGAGGACTCTGGGGACTCCCCAGCAGCCTGAGCCGGGTATGGTTCGAGGGTGGTAAGGGGACTTTGAGGCCAGAGGAGCTGAGAATGCTCTTCCTGCCCTGTCACCCCAGACACTGTCACCACCATCTAAGACCAGGCCAGGCCACCCCTGTAAAGAGCAGTAACACCGGCAGCTCAGGGACCATGGCAGCAGTGATGTGTGTCAGGGAGCCAGGGGGCTCAGTGGCCATATCACATTGCCCCAGACATAGCAGGATTGCTTCCTTGCTGTGTGGCCTTGGACAAATGAGTTCACCTCTCTGTGTCCTCACTGAACACTAAAACTGACTAGCAATGTGCCAGGTGCCTGCTAGGCATTTACTGCATCTAAGCTTCATATTTCGAGGGGCAGCCTCAGTAGGAAACCAAGGCCCAAAGGAGTCAGGCTGAACCAAGGCCACACAGCAGTAAGTGGGAGGACAGGGATTGGAGCCTGGGTGTCACGCATTACGTTGCCCGGCCTGTGGGCAGGGTCTGCAGGACCCGCTGTGCCCTATACTCACCCCTTTCCCCAGCACACCCCTCCTGCCAGGCCCCATCTCTCCTCATAAAGATGCTACAACAACTCACACTGAGTGGGTGCTTGCCACGTGTGTGGCCCTCCTGGAACCTCCAAGAGCCCTAAAAGGTGGGAATTACTAACGCCCAATACCAATGAGGGACCAAGGCATCAAGAGGCTAACTGTCCCAAACTGTCACGGTTGGTAGGTGCTAGAGCCAGAGATTGAACTCACAATTTTGTGCCCCTCCATCCTGCTCCTGAATCTAGGTCCCCACCCACCCACTCAGGCTCTTCCCATCTGCCTCCACCCTCTTGGCTGGACTCTGCCACGTGGGCCATCAGCCAGGAAGATTTTGCTGCTTTTAGGGCATCGGTGCCATCCGCGGCTCAGCTCTGAACCCGGGGATGGCATGACCCACAGGGCACTGGGAAGCACAGAGGCCACTCCGGGGAAGGTGATTACATAGGAAGTGGAAAATCCACAATGTTGAACCAAGGTCAGTGTCAGGACCTGGCCTTGCTGGGCCCCTCCCCCAACTTGTCCCGGCTCCAGGGCATAAAATGTACCCCCCGGTCCCCAGAGCAGATGATGGACAGTTTTAGATTGCAAACACGCCAACACGTGAGTGGAACTGCCCTCCTGTAACTTGCGTGGGGAGTGAGATATCCTGGGTTCAAGGGCAAGCTCTGCCACGCACAGCTCAGAGCCCTGGGCAGCCTGCACTGGTTCACGCACCGGGCAGGTACTGAGCGCCAGGCTCTGTGCTCGCTGCTCGGGAGGCCCTGCCAACGAGACAGGCAAGGTGCCTGCCTGGGGGCTGGCCTTCCAGCAGGGAAACAGACAAGAAATAAAAACTGAGGTGATGGCAGACAAGGGTAGGTGTCCAGAGGGCATGAGGGTGAGCAGGGGCCCTTTGGGAGGAGATGGCCTTGGAACTGAAACTTGGGGGGTGAGAAGGGGCCATCCAGGGTCAGGTAGGGAAGAGCCGTCCAAGAAGCAGGGACAAGGGCAAAAGCCCTGAGTGGGGAACAAGTTGGCAGACTGGGCAGGAGCTGGCGACTGAAGACGTGGTCTGAGGAGGGAGCCTGTTGGGCCTGCTCTCTGAATGGCCAGTGGGGATCATTGGAAGGTCTTGATGACAGGAGCGAACCGTCTGCGGGACAGCACTGCAGCCCCTCCGGCTGTGGGTGGAGAGCGGATGTGGAAGCAGGACTGGTGGCAGGGAGAGGTCAGGGCTGCCTCAGTGGTTCAGGGGACGGTGATGGACCCATGGTGACAATGAAAACGAAGAGGGTTCCAGGATCGGGTGAGGGAGAAGCAACAGGAATTGTGGACGGCAGTGGAGGAGGGGTCCGGGGTGGGGGCTGAGCAGAGGGGGGCCAGCTGACTAAGGGAAGGGTGAGGCCCTGGCTCCCTCCGCTTCCCACTGACCCTGAGCCCTGCCTGGGCGCCTGCTCTGGACACAGGGGACTCTGGAGCCAGCCCAGGAATGCCAGCTGCTGTGTGCTCACCCCACCCCAGGACTCAGCTGTGCAGCCTGGAAGAGGGGCACTGTCTTGGCTCGTGTCAGGGAAAAGGGCAGAGAAGGGAGGTGGCCACGGCCGGAGCAGAGCTGGGGGCTGGAGGGGACTGGCGCTTGGTGGCCTTGGGGCCCAGGCTAGGTTAGAAGCACAGATGGCTGGGGGGTGGATGCCAGGGAGGAAGTGCCTGGAGAGAATTAGGGAGGATTAAGAGCCCCAAATCGGATAATGGTGCCCTTGAAGATGACGCTCCTGAAAACGCTGAAACCGCTCTGGATGCCGGGGAGGGCTGTGCGCATGCACGCACCCACGCAGACTCATACCCTCACACACCCGTCCTTGCACACACGGTGTCACGCACACCACACACGACCAAACCCAAGCACCTTCCCACCACCCATGGATGCTGGGATGTCTTCCCAGGCTCTAGGACAGCCCGCAGGAGCCCCTCCATGAGCAGTCCCCACAGAGCCCAGTCCACAGACCTGCAGGCCCAGCCCCGGTTTCAGAGCCCACTGCACTGTCACGCACGCCCTGCCTGCCCCTGTGCAGCCTGCACACCTGCACGTGTGATGCCCTAGCCCTCAGACTCGCCCCGCCCACCAGTGCCCACCTGTGTCTACCATGGAACACCGTTCAGCCAGGACACAAGTTCCCAAGTGCATTTCCCACTCAGGCAGCTCATGTGTGACATCCCCTTCTCTGGGAAGCTCCCCACCCTGCCCACACTGCCCCAGAAGGAAGCGGCTTGGACTATGGGGTTCTGAACAGTCCCCTTTCTCAGGGTCTGGTCTCCTGGAGACACACACACACACACACACACACTCAGTGCTGCTCTATGGAGGGGGGCCATCTGGGAGACTCGAGGCTAAAACAAGCCCCTCCGTTAGTCTTTGGCTTTGCAAAAGCAGTGTTAAGGGTCCCCTGGATGTCAGGCCCTGTGCTGGGGGCCCTGGGACACTTCACTAAGGGCTTGGCTTTGCTGTCGCCCCCACTGACAATCCCTGGGAGCCCACCCACTGCTCCAAGTCAGAACCCTGCTCTGGAAAGGGGAAACCCGGCCAGCGTTGCCTCGGAGGACGGGGCCACCTTCTCCGTGGGCCCTTCTCAAGCACCCCAGCCAGGAAAGCTTATTGCTTCTGGCCCTGCTCCTTCCTGGGGTGTAGCTGCTGACCCTGTCCCCAGACTGACTCACACACAGTAGGACCTGGGCATGGAGTGACTTCCTGCCTTAGTTTCCCCAGGGGCAGGGGCAGGCCTCAGACTTCTGAGATGGGGAAGGCCTTGGAGGCAAAGCCAGGTGGAGCAGTAGTGACCTAGGCCAGGTTCCCAGAGACTGCAAGGTCCAGGCAGGCCCAGATGCCTGGTGTCCCTGACATCATGGGGCAGGCTGGCTGGGGCTGCAAAACCACCCAGCAGTTGGCCAAGTGAGGGAGAATAGGAAGCCCTGGGCCCCGGGGTGCAGCCCCAAAGACAATACTCATTATGCCAGAAACCCAGGTGGCTGGACCTCCTCCACGCTGGTCTGGGTGTCGAGGGTGAGGGAAGGACACCCAGGACACAGGAGGACCAGGAGGGTGTGTGGCCAATGCCCAGAGCCCACACCCAGAGCCCACAGGAGGACCCCCAGAAGGATAGCAGGGTGGTGGCCTGGGGAGGCATCTTGTACAGCAGCCCGAAAGGCCTGCATTTGGGAGGCCTGCACTCAGCTACCACCAGTCCATCTTACCCTCTCGGATCCATTTGGTCTTGGTGCTAGGCACAGGACTGGGCTCAAGGGGGTGGGTGCAAAGCACCTTGTGCACCCTGCCTTCCTTTCCCTGCTTCGCCTCACCCAGGCCTCACCCTGGGGACTTTCATTGGCCCTACTTTACAGATGAGGAAACTGAGGCTCAGAGGGAAGAAGTGGGTCCTACAAAGTCACACCCTGGACAGGGGCCTGGCACATGGAGAAATGGTCTTGTTCAGGCTGCAGGAAGCAGCACTCTCTGACCTCCACCCCTTTGCAGAGCTCTCCTACGGGATGTCCATGCCCAACCACAGGGGTGGCCCGCACCAGAGCCAAGCTAGGAAGTAGGGCTGTGGGGCAGGTCACAGAGGAGTCGCTGGGCTTGTCCTCAGTGACCTTTCACCTCCCCATCCAGAGCCCCAGAGGCCCAGAAGAGACATCAGTTCAGGAAGTGGGGTGGCTGCATGGGCCTGGGGGTCACAGAGCAAGGCAGTGTCCAGCAGCCTGGAAGTCCTATGGAGAGGCCAGGAGGGGTACACCCCACACCCCAACCCTGCAAGGCATTGACATGCAGGCCCTCTGTGGGCTCTGGGATGTGAGGCTGAGCCAGCTGTCCTGCTGGCCCTCCCTGTGCCAGGCCCCTTTCTGTGTGCACAGCTCACCTGGGCTCCCTGGCTCTCTGCCTTCTAAGGGTCACCCAGGAGGTGCCAGCCAGCAAAGGGACAGGAGGAGTAAGAGTCTGGGTGCTTCACCCCCCACTCCCTCCCACCAAGGTCTGAGCAGTGGCTGGGTCTCTCTGTGAACTATGGGCAGCTCCCCCAGTCTGAGCCCAGTCGGGGTGACAGATCCCAGTGGGGGTGACAGATTCCAGCACAGAAGAGGCCACTCACAGCCCAGGCCCCTAAGGGAAACAGAAACTGCTTGTATACCAACAGTGTACACCGCCTTCCCCTTCCCGGTCAGACTGGGCCCCTCTGTGAGTCACCCAGAGTCAGCCGCCCCTGGGGAAGGGACCAGTTGTGGGAACTAAGTGAGCCACCATCCCGGAAGTCACTTTGGAAACTGTGAAGGGCTGCCCGTGTGTACATAATGTAAATAATTAGGGAACAACAGACTCATGAGTATGGGAAGTTGGCTGGCTTCTGAGGACGCAGGGCAGCCCCCACCTATGCGGAGACCCCAGAAAAGGCCTTACTGGCCCCCATTCCCTAGGCACAGGGCTGCTGTCTCTCTCTGCCCCCTGCAGCCGCCCTCCCACAGCTGAGGACAAGCCGGGGCGCCACTCTGTTTTCGGCCCCACCTCCTCTTGTACCTCTTTCATCCACCCCTGAGTTTCCTCTGAGGATCCAGGGCCCCCAGCCCCCAGGCACACACATTAGAGGGCCACCCGGGCTGGGCCGCTGTGATATTCGTGTAACACACATTACCGAGCGGCTTTGACATTGCCCCGCCGCGGGCTCTGAGCGCGGGGCTGAGCCGGCTGTCCTGCTGGCCTTCCCGGTGCCAGGCCCCTTTCTGTGTGCACAGCTCACCTGGGGTCCCTGGCCTCTGCCTCCTAAGGGTCACCGAGGAGGTGCCAGCCGGCAAAGGGACGGCAGAAGGAAGGGAAGTGTGGGTGCTTCGGCCCCCGCTCCCTCCCTGCCGTGGCACCAGGGTCTGTGCCGTGGCTGGGTCTCTCTGTGACCTCTGGGATGGCCCCTCTGCACAGCCCCAGTGCTCACACATCTCTGATAACGCCCTTCCCTCTCTTTGCTCCCCTAAAGTGTAGGACTGGCTCCGTGGCAGACTGCTTCTCTGCCCTCGGAGAGGTGGAGTCTGTCTCTCCGACTTTGTGAGAGCATGTCACAGGGACAGCCCAGTTCCTATAACAGGTTCTTTCTAACACCCTCTCACGGAGACGCCCCCACAGTTTCCTGTACTATGTGCTCTCCCTGGCTGCAAATAAGGCGACTTGTTCAACTACAGGTGTGTTCCTGGTGGCCTAGGCCGAAGACCACTGACAGACCCCACCTCCAACCTGGTTCTCACTGTCCATCCTCCCCACAACAGCTAGAATAAACTTTCAACACCCCAAGTTCGCCTGTGTCATCCCCTGTTGGCACTCAGGTGGATTAGTAGGGATGGGGCTGGGCTGACAGAACACTAACTCAGGTGTAAGCCGAGACGTGGGCGCCCTGGGCCGGCTGAACGCTTGCCTCCTTTAAGCACCCAGGGATGCGGGTCCTTACGTCCTGTGGCTTTGCTGTGCATGGCCTTTATTTCCATCACCTTATAGTCCAAGCTGGTGGCTCCTGCTCCTGCTTTCACATCAACATTCCAGCTAGCAGAAAGGAGGAAAGGGCAAAGAAACACATGCCCCCTTAAGAACTTGAAGGGCACTTCTGGGAAGCTGCAGTCACTTCTGCTTATACCCCAGTGGCCAGAACATAGTCACCTGCCCGCACCCAACTGCAAGAAAGACTTTCCTTATCCTGGGCAGCTGTGTGTCCCGCTGCCATCCCGCAGTCTCCACCACACAGAGCAAACTTGTCCAAAAGCTGATACCATCTCACTTTCATTCAAGCTAATAGAAAACCCAGAATCTTAGAACTCTAGAAATAGAAAAACAGGAGCCTTTTTAACTCAAGCAAACTTCATACTTCGGAGTGAAACTCCAGAATATTCTGCCCGATGGAGGACCAGGATGGGTGTGCCCACTGCAAGGGCTGCTGGGCTATGTCCTGGGGTCCTGGCTGCTCAGAGAGCCAAGAACGAGATGTGGGAAAAGAGCATTAACCATCATTATTTGTAGAAATAGGCCTGCCTGTCAGAAAAATCTGAGAGAAGCACCTGATAAGTATTAGAACAAAAAAGAAAAGATCAGTCAGGGAGCCAGATATAAGATCATCATATAACAATCATTGCTTTTCCACTCACCAGAAAAACTAACGAGAAATTGTAATAGAATTTTGCCATTGAAAATATGAACAAAAACTGTAAGATTCCAAGAAATAAGCCTAATGGGAATGTGGAAGACCCATATGAAGATGGCTATAAAATTTGGCCGCAGGACAGGATGGAGCTAATGACACAGGGAACTGTGGGATGCCCAGGGACAGGAATAGCTGACAGACAGAGGTCAGCTCGTCCCTGATCTGTAAATGCATCACAGCCCTGTCAAAATCAAGAGATGTTTTCATGGGGCCTCACAGCTGGTTTTCATATTCATCTGAGAGAGAAAATGTACAAAAGTAGCAAAGACATTTTTGAAAATTAAGAACAAAGAGGGGGGACTTGTCCCATGTAAAAGAAACTACAAAAGTCTAGTGGTTTTAGAAGTATGGTTCTGGCACAGCAACACACAAATGGATCAGAGGAGCTAATTAGAAAGTCCAAAGCCCCGTGAGTGATCAAGATGGTGTTTAAAAGCAACAGAGCAAAGATGGGACTCTAATACACAGCAATACGATAGCTGGTGATGCACTTTTTATAATTTTTTGATCCACATCTCATATCATTCACAAACATGCATTCCATGTGGCATAAATCACTTAAAATAAGACCAAAATTCACAAGTATTGGGAAAATACAGTAGACTC
The DNA here is from genome assembly GCA_004026885.1 of Lyroderma lyra. Lineage (NCBI taxonomy): Eukaryota > Metazoa > Chordata > Mammalia > Chiroptera > Megadermatidae > Lyroderma > Lyroderma lyra. The sequence goes on along the minus strand of PVJL010007805.1, from coordinate 11,068 downwards.
CCAGTTAACTGGCACCCATGAGGATTGGTAGGTGCCGGATACATGTACGTAGACTCTCTGTTAACCAGAACACAAGCAGAACCGGCACTTTTAAGCAACCGGCAAAATCTCACGTAACCGGCAAAACACTATTGCCGGTCGCCTGAGAGTGCCAGTTTTGTGAACACAAGAGCCATGCCATGGGTGAAAAAACTAACACGTTTGACCTCATATAAATTAAAATTTTCTGTATGATCAAACTCATGATAAACAAAGGTAAAGGGCAAGTGAGAGACATGAGGTAAGTATTTGAAAAACAAATAACAGATAAAAGGTTATTATTCACTCATTCATCCATTCCTAGAACAATTAATAATGTGCTAGGAGCTGGGAACAATACAATGAACAAATGACAAAAACCCCTGTCCTCCTGGTTCTTACATTGTCATGGGCGGGCCAGGCAACAAAGAAAGGAACTTGGAAGTACGCCAGGTGGAAACAGACAAAACGAGGAAGGAGGGAAGGAAGCGTGTGGAAGGCATGCAAAGATGTGAGGCCCTCCAAGAGTGAATAAGAAGCTTCCAAGAACACAATAGGGAAAGAAACAAAGGACAGCAACATAGAAGTCACAGGCCAAGAAATGCAAATCTCCAGAAGGCATGTAAAGCTCGTGCTCTCCCCACTAGATTACGGTGATGGCTTATTCACCCAGCAGGTTGACAAACGTTCCATGGCTCGTGCCTTTTGGATGGGCATGCAAGCTGGTGTGTGTGTGTGTGTGTGTGTGTGTGTGTGTGTGTGTGTGTGATTTTGGAGGGCAATTATGGAGGACCCACCTCTATGTTGAAAACACATGCCCTTTTACCTGCAACCCTGCTTTTGGGAATCACTCTGCAAAGAGAGAATTGTACGAAGGTTTCCAGGGCAGCCTTTTCAGTATTGGGGGAAATGAAATCCACCACTTTGATAGTTCCACCAAGCATCTGTGGAAGGAAGAGGAATGAAGCATATCTACGCCCACTGATACAGAACCAACTCCAGGACCACGTGACAAAACTGAGTAGCAAAATAAGGTCATAGAGTGTGATACCATTTCTATAAAAAGAGAAGCTCTAGCTTCTATATAAATATGTATGAAAATGCTCTAGGAGACAGTCTGGTTACAAACCAAGAAAAGTGTTGAACCCCCAGGAGGTTGATGGTGATTTGGCCAGAGTTTGGGGGTTGGGGGGATACTGCAGGTTTGCTGTAGTCATGGGGGGAGTGGGAAGGTTGCTCTGACAAGGAAGGAGAATGTCAGGTTGATGCTGGTGAGAGGCCAGGCCAGAGGGGAAATTGCAGGCCCTGAGCAGGGCAAGGGGGTGAGCTCTGGTCAGGTGGACAAAAAAAGGCCCCCTGGTGACACTGACCTGCACACCCCAGGCCAGGTGTCCCACTGGCGCCCTGTGCTGGTTGGCACCTCCTGGGATGCCTTTACCCACCCTTCACCTGCCCATCCTTCAGGACTCCCCATTGGCCTCAGGCAGAATCAGGGACTTCTCCAAGGGCCTCCCAGGGCCCAGCCTCACCTCCGCCCCTCACAGGTCTCATCACAAGACACTCCGATACGTGGGTCCCCCGGAAGTGAGGGAATGAGCCTTGGCAGTTCCTTTGCCTGCTCCTGGCTCAGCCTGGCCGGGCGCTTCCTCCATCAGTGTCAGCTAGATGGACCGGGAGCTCTTTGCCTCGCTCCCCTTTCATTTTTGGTTTTGCCTTGGGTACCAGGCTGGGCGCCCTTGTTAAGATTTAATCTCCATCTCTCCAAAAGGCAACATTCCTATCCTTTAACCTGCCACCCCACCCAGGGGGCTAATTCTGCCCTGGCCAGGAGCCAGGCAGGGCTGGGGGAGGCCTGATGGGGGAGCAGGATGTGACGCCTCCCACACAGCCCAGGGTCTTTTTCCGTGGTTCAGACCACGCCTTACCAGGTGCCCGCCTTTGCTGGGGCCACCTTGCTTCTCACAGCCCCCTCTCTGCTCACATCCTGTTTCCACTCCTCTGACACCCTTGGCCCCAAGCGCTGGGCCCCCACCCCCGCCTCCTGGGTTTTCACACTGCCTTTCCTGAGTCGCTCTAGGGGTACAGGCCTCTTGTTTTTAACTCCTGGGGGTTGAAAGGAATTTACACTTGATTCTGCTCTCTTGAAAGGATGGTCTTAATGTGTCAGATGTGGTCTCCAGGGGCAGGCTGAGCTTAGACCAGCCCAGGGGGAAGGAGTGGGATGAGGAGGGTCAGGTCCCTGCCAGGAGGCTGGGGACCCAGCCTGGTTCGCCCACCAACATGCCACATGACCTCAGGCAAGAACCTTAAGTCCTACTCTCCTCAGCTTCCAAGTGGGGACCCCAGGGAGTGGCCTTGCTAGTCGAGGCCACTGAGAGCCCCAGTCCTGTGTCCCTGGGGACAGAAGCCTTGTCCCCCACACCCACCTGTACACATTTATCACACAGCACTTGTTATCTCCCCGGGTGTCCCAGAAGTCTGCCCATACTATGGGAGACAGGAACCAACAGAAGAGAGGGGAGGAGACAGCCCAGGATTGCTCACAAGCCCCTCGGCCCATTTTTGGAGTGACTTCCTCCCACGTGTGCGCCCCTTACGGTGCACTTAGAGAGGAAGGGAGCTCCATGACTGAAAACGAGGCTGGACAGACGGACCCCACCCTCTCCTCTGCTTCCACGTTGCAGCTGGTCCCACAGCCCCTCGGTGCAGGGCAGCCCTACCTGGGCCCTGCAGCCCACCCTTTGGTCAATAGCTCCCCTCCAGGGCAAGTCCAGTGGGGCGGGCTGGAAGCCCAGGCAGGCCAGTAAGAGGCCAGTCCTTACTGGGGACATGGCACCGCATATCCATTGGTGGACGTGATTACTGGTGGTAGGTCTCCAGACCCACCTGCCAGGTACAGAGCCATGCCACTCATTCCAGCCAATGAAATGTCACTTCTAGGCTGAGACCTAAAAAGCCAGGTGGGATTGTCCAGTGTGGGTCCGTTCCTCTGTGGTGAGGACTCGTGTGCTCCAGGCCATATGGCTACGGGCGGGAGGCCTGCGATGTGTCACGTGGCTGGCATGTAGGAGTGTTGTGCAGTGTCACCCAGCCCTCCTGGCCCGCACAGAACAGTCCAGCTGGAGAGCGCCAACTTTGCTTCCCTGGGACAAACCACTCTCTACGGTCCTGCTCCCCCGTCCCTCTATTGTCCCTCTCACATCTACGTCTATTAAGTCCCTCTGCTTCTGGCCACCCACCCCTTCCCTGGACAGTGAGCAGGGCTCACCTAGCTAGCTTGCGGGCCAGTGCCTTTAGGATAACCCAGCCTTTCCCATGTGGAAGGGTGGCTGCCATTGCTCTCAGGGCGTCCGCCATCAGTCTATCCTGGTCTGTGCCGACTCCTAGAAGGGTGGAGGGAGTGGAGGAACTCCTCCTATCACATTTGGGTGCAGTGTCACTACCTACACACTCACCTTCCTGGTCATATTTTCACTTATTGTAACTTAAGTGTGTCTCAAGCACCTGTCCACAGGAGCCAAAGATCCTTGCTCCTGTCCACAGCACTTGATGGCTTGTCATGTCTACGGAAGCCTGCTGCCCAGTCCTAAACTCCCCTCCCTCCTTGCCCTTCCAACCCTGACACCTGGGAAAAAACCCTACTGTTGACTCAGTCCAGCTCTTGTCCCTGACAGCTCCATGCTGCTGGAGAAAACCAAGTGGGTCCCTCTCTGCTCCCCACTTGGGGCCCCTGTCTTGCCCCTTGGCTGCCTTGCTGCTGCACTATCTACGATTAGTACACAGAGCTGGAAAACCAGGATGGAAAAAATAAAGTTGGATTCCTATCTCACAACACTTACCTGATGGAGTAAATATCTAAACATAAAAGGTAAAACTATGAAGCTAAAAGAAGAGCATGAAGGAGGACATCTCTTCTGGGTTGAGGGAGTAAAGATTTTACAAGCAGAGTATAGCTGAAAACATGAATTAGACCATATGCAAAGTAAAGATCTCTGTTCAATAAACAATACCACAGACGGAATGAACAGATGGGTTTGCAATGTCTAAAACTGACATGGTGATTGCATATCTATTATGTTTAATTTCACAAATAAACTATTAAGGAATTCTAATTTAGCGTATGCAAGGAAATTTTGCAAATCAAGAAGAAAAATAGAGAATTATAGAAAAATATAAATAGAGGAATAGATACAGCCATAATAGACAATTCATATAAGGAAAATCTAAGTGGTTAACGAGTATGTGAAGAAATATTTAAACTGCCTAGCAATGAGAGAAATAAAAAATAAAACTATGACACATCCCTTTACATCCTGGGCCGCATACGGGCCTTAGGTTGGATAAGCTTGCTTTCCACCATCCAGATTGGCAAAAAATAAAAACAGAAAATCAAAGTCAGATAATACCTTGTGCTGTCAAAAATGTAGGGAAAGCAATGTGGCAGTATTGAGTCAAAAAAAGTATACTCCATATTGGCAACATCTCTCTGTATCTTTACTCTCTAATAAAAGAAAACCACAAAAACCAAAAACCAGAGAAACTGTCATATAAGGGGTGTGGGACAGGGTGGGACAGGGTGAAAATGGCAATGACACTGCCATTCCGCCTCATATGAAATATGAAAGCATATGAAGTGTCAGTATGTGAGTATATATAATAATATAAAACAAGAAATGACTGGAAATATTCTCAATGTCACACATGACTTACCTAATACTATGTACAAAAATGACTTGAACAGATCATAAACACAAATGTAAAACCTAAAACTGTAAAATGTCTAGAAGAAAACATAAAGGAAAAATCTTTACAAGTTTGTTAGGCAAAGATTTCTTAGAACACAAAAGCAAAAAACAGAAAACAATTGATAAATTGGACATCGGCATAAACTTGTACTCTTTGAAAGATACCATTAAAAAAGGGGGGGTAAGCACAGACAAGGCAAAAATATTTGCATAGCATATATCAGACAAAGGATTTGCCTCTAAAATGTATAACTCAACAATATAAAATATACAACTCAACAATAAAATGCCAAATAATCTAATTAAAAATAAGCCAAGGACTTGAACAGACATTTCTCCAAAGAAGACACACAGATGGCCAATAAGCACATGCAAAGGTGATTAACATCCTTAGTCATTAGGGAGATGCAAGTCAAAACCACAATGAGACATCACTTCACACCCACTGGGTAGAGTAAGAAAACAATAACAAGTGTTGGTGAGGCTGTGCAGAAATTGAACCCTCATAAGTTGTTGGTTGGATCGTAAAATGGTATAGCTGTTTTGGAAAATAGTCTGGTAGTTCCTCAGAAAGTTACTCATAGAATTAGTATCCAAATATGACTGTCCACTTTTAGGTGCTTACTCAAGAGAACTGTAAGCATAGGAGTATGTCCGCACAAAAACTTGTACGTAAATTTTCATAATGGTGTTATTCATAATAGCCAAAATTGGGGGGTGGAGGGGATGCCCAGCCACTGATGGACGGAGACACAAATGTGGTATATCCACACATTGGAATACTATTCAGTCATAAAGAGGAGTGAAGAATAGCTTGGTACTGTAGCATGGATAAACCTTCAAAACATTATGCCAAGTGAAAGAAGCCAGACACAAAAGATCCCATAATACTGCATAGATGTTCCATAGAGACAGAAAGCATAATCGTGGTTGCCAAGGACTAGGGGAGGGGGTAGACACATTGTTACTCATGGGTCTGGAAAATTGGGGGGTGGGGAGTGAAAATGTTTGGAATTAGATAATGGTGATGGTTGGACAACTTTGTAACTGTGCTAAAAACCACTGAATTGTACTCTTTAAAAGGGTGCATTTTATGGTATGTGAATTACAATTTTACAAATTACAATAACATTTTTAAAGGAGAAAAAATATAGAATTCTTATATGGTAAAAACTCTTACAGTGTAATAAGAAGACAAACAACCCAATAAAAAATGAGCAAAAGATTTCAAATGACACCTCATGGAAGATTTAATGAATGCTGATAAGCACTTGAAAAGATGCTATAAAACATCATTAGTCATTAGGAAAATGCAACTTGAAGGTGGACGGAGAAGATCGGCCATGGCAAGTTTGGGCCAGCAGGTGGAGCCACTGGAACGCTCATACCTGCACACCGCCCGTGGGAATACATGAAACGCTACAACCACCTTGGAAAACAGTTTTGGCAGTTACTTAAAAACATTTAGATCTATACCAACCACATGACTCATCCATTCCACTTCTAGGTGTTTACCTAAAAAAAAAAAAAAAAACCCCAAAACAAAAACCAAAACCCTCGTAAACACATTCACAGAAAGACTTGTACATAAATGTGTATAGCAGCTCTGCTTGTAACAGCCAAACCTGGAAACCATCCACATGTCCGTCAGTAGGTGAAGGAATAAACAAACTGTGGTGCATCCATTCAATGGAATAATGCTTAATAATATAAAGGAATGAACTATTGGAAAATGCCACAGACAAATTGGGCTGAATGAAAAAAGCCATAGAAAAATAGTACATACTATGTGATTCCATGTACCTAAAACCCTAGAGAATGGAGACTGTTTTATGGAGACAGAAAGCAGATCAATGGTTGACTGGGGCTGGGGGAGAATGGCAAAGGGCACAAAGAAACTTTGTGGGTGATGTAATCTTCATTGTTTTAATGATAAAATGACGTCATAGGTACCCGTATACACATGTCAAAATTGAATAGATTGTGCATTTCAAATACAGTCCTAGTTTCTTAATATGAAGCAACAGCCAATAGCTTTTGGCCATCCAGGGAAAGTGTCTGTGGCATAGGACAGGGATCTAATAGGAAAGAGCAACTTGGACGACACAAATAATGCAGGAAGAAGAAAACATTAATGAAGATCACAAACATCCTTAGAGGGGTAAAAGCACTGCACCCGTAAGACAAGGAAGTTACCACAAAAAGGGAACATTCAGAAAGCAGCTCTCTTGGTTGTGAAAATAAGAAAGCAGAAATTAAAAGCTCAGTATCAGGGTTGAAAGATGATGGAAACTTCCAGAAAGTAGAGCAAAAGATCAGGAACCAAAAGCACATTGTTAGACTTCGCCAAAATTCCAAAAGCAAACTAGTAATATTTCCAACTCACATTTCTATTGAAAGCCCAGTAGCAGCTGGTTGATGACCAACAGTGTGAGGATCTGAAAATTTTTACTTTCTGGAGTGCCCTGGTGGTGCAGTGGCTAGGCTTCAGCACTCCCAATGCTGTGGCCTGGGTTCGATTCCCAGCCAGGGAACTACCCCCCAACCCCCGAAAATTTTACCTCCCGTGGACCCTTTCTTCTTTGACAATCGAGGAAGGGTGGGGCACACAGGACACGGTTGGACATGGAAGGGCCCCAGGTGAAGGCGAAGGGAGATCTTGGGCACCAGGTGAGTCCCAAGCACAGCGCCACCTGCCCAGACCTCCCCAGGGAGGAGAAACCTAACACCTGACCTGCTGACTATCCAGAGCTCTAAGGGGCACAGAGGGCGGAGCAAACAGCGAGTGCTCACACTGGGCAGAGAGGTGTGCAAGAAGAAGTCATCCCCATGCCTTGTCGCATCTGTGAATAACATTTCCATGCTCACCACAACATCAATACTAAGTAACCAGTACGTAAACTTCAATCTGACGACACAGGGATGATGAGGGGATGGGAGGGGTGGAGGAGGCGGAAGGAAGAGAGGGATTTCCATGTAATGCCTAAAATGAAGTCAGGGAGTGGGGACGCAAGCACGGTGTTTGCGGACCTGAAGGAAACCCAAAGCAATCCCTGTGAGGGGTGAAGCTAGCTGTCCCTGGGAAGAGGAGGGCAGGGGACAGGGTTTCACAACAAACTTTCTAAGAACAATCTGACATTTTACACTGTGTGCATGAATACTTAAAGAGAACTATGGAAAAAAGTATGATATACAGTTAAAGAATAGAAAAAGACAATGATTCTCTGGATTGTAAGGGGGTTGGTAGATGAGTTTCCTTTTACATTTTTTATGTATAACTTAAGTGCATTATCTTTTCATTTGCCTAATTATTACTCTGGAAAACAAAAGGATATGAAGGCAAACTCCCAAAGCGTGTCAAGAATGTTCTCAGTGGTGAATCAGCACGACAGTGATTTCGATGTGTTCCAGGCTGTTTGTTGGGGACTTCACACTGGCCTGCCCTCTCCTTGCTCCAGGGCTTCAGAACTCTATGGAAAGTCATCAGGCACAGTAATTCCTTGTTGAATATAACCGCATTGTGCCTTCTTTCTGATGTGCAGAAACACAGCAGGGAAGCAAGAGTTCTAACAGGATTGGGACCTCACACAGCTGTTCCCTCCCCGCCCTGGCTTGGCCTACCAGTCCTGGCTGGATCTGGGGGTGACCCACCTCTCTAGACTGGGAACTGGCTGGGCCACCAGCAGCAGGAAGGCTGAGAGGGAAGAGGGAGTAAATCAGGGCTGCTGCCTCCTTATCTGCATCTCTGTCCCCCACAGCCTGGTCCTGGGATGGGAGGGAGCCTGTAAATCTCCCACTTGCCCTTGCCCCTCTCCCCCGACACCCTAGCCTATTATGCATCCCCACAGGTTGTGGTCGTCTGACCCACTTCCACTCTCACTTATTCATAGTTCTCGAGGCCAGTCAAGGCTTTGAGGGCAGGGTGGCAGTGCCCAAACAGACCCACGTTGAACCCTGTTTTTATGATCTGTGAGATCCATCGAGCAGCCCAGGCAGCCTGAGAGGAGGCGCCCGGCAGACAGCACAACCCTGCCCCCTGCTGCCGTCACACAGACGCTGCAGGACAGGTGACCTACCAGGCCAGGGAGTCTTTCTGGACTGTAATAGAGGCCATTTCTTTTGAAAAAAACATTCTTAAATTGCATTCTCTGAGATCTCTCCTTGCTATGGATTGCATTGTGTCCCCTCAGAATCCATATGCCTAAGTCCAAACCCCAGGACCACATAATGTAAGCTTATTGAAAATCGTGTCACTGCAGATATAATTAGTTAAGTTAAGGTGATACTGGGATAGAGTGGGCCTCCAATCCAACATGGTGTCCTTACAAAAAGGGAACATCTGGACACAAGCGTGCACACAAAAAGAAGCCATGTAGACATGGAGGAAGTGATAGGGTGATGTGTCTACAAGTCAAGGGACACTGAAGTGCCACCAACCCTCAGAAGCTTGGACAGGGCTGAAACAGAACCTCCCTCATCCTCAGAAGGATCCTAGCCTGTGTCACCTTGACCCCAGACTTCTAGCTCCTGGAGCTGGGAAACAAAGTATTTCTGTGCAAGTCATTCAGTTTGTGGTAACTTGTCATAGCAGCCCCAGCAAATGAGAGTATCTGCTGGCATTTTTGCCTTTTTAACTGAATCCAGTTGGTGAAGTGATGTCTTTAAAGCTGTATGTTTCAGCTATACTTGGCAAAGCCTGCCAGTTGCCCCTCAGCAAAATTACCTCTGGATTTTAACTGGGCACATGGCTGCACGAAGCAGACTATTTTTCAGCAGCTGGGTGTGGCCTTTTGACTCAGTTCTGGCCCACAAGGGATGGTGGATGCAGCAGTCAATGAGCAGACACAGCCCCATCCTCCTGGTGCTCACCTGCCAGGGAGCAGTCATGTCTAGTTCTAGGCTCCACATTTTTGGCAGAGCCTTGATGAACTACAGTATATCCAGAAACAGAGCACAATGCTTGGGTCTCACCCTGGAGAGTCTAATGTAACCGATTCCAGCCCTGGACTGGATGCACTCACAAGAGAACACCAGCGGCCATATTGTGGTTGTCTGTCTCCTCCAGCTCAACACTCCTGACTCCTGTCCACAGCAGTTTTAAGATATGATAAAATGCATTAACCATAAAAACATGCAAATTTGACTACTCTCATACATTCACCCTACCTTTTTAGGTGTGGTTAGGGTTTTAAAAGTAGATGAGGAAGAAGACAAGATGGCGACTGGAGAGGAGGTCCCTAAAGCCTCTCCCAGAAAACACAATTGAACGGCCGTCCAGGAGCCAAGAAAGAGGACTCTGTTGAGAAATCCACAAGTCGCAAGTAAACACCTGAAGGTTGGCGAGAAGGGGTTGAGTTGGGGAGAGGGAAGGGAGCAGAGACTGCAACAGGATCCAAGTGGCGCAGTTCGGGGGAGGGGAGAGGCCACGCGAGAGCCAGGCTTTGGAACTTTATAGAGCGGTAGAAGGGCTGAGCGAGGACTCTGAACTGCAAAGATGACATCCCAGCTCTAAGCCCCCTGGAGACCTACTCAGGGCTGCAGTTCCTGTTCCCAGCCCATTGCAAAGGCGACCCTGCTGTCTCAGGCCAGGCCCACAGCTTTGGACTTATGGAGCATGCACTTCCTCGTGCACCCCAGGGTTCTGAAAGTAGTGTGAGCCCGTAGACAGCCAGGTGCTGAATCAGGGCTGGGAAGAAAGACTGATTTGATAGCATTCACCCCAGCCAGCAGAAACAAGCCCTGAAACAGCTTCCCCAGCAAAGGGCAGAAGGCAGAGCCCCCTTTGGAATGCCTTTTGTTGGCCTCTCCCCAGGATATATGCGCATAGCCTCCAAACGCAGTAGGAGATCAGAAACAAGAAACAAACAGCCCCCTGTCCCCCCAAACTTGACCCCCAGCACCACCTAGTGTCTGCCCTACAGCAAGACACCACAAAAGCAATAATCTGGGCACTGAACATAAAGCCCTCAAGTCAAAGAGGAAGAACCCAGCGGACAGGAGGAATTCCTTAAAAACTAAAACTCCTCAGAAAGAACATGAAATTCACCTAGAAGATAGCCTGTTACAACTGGAAGGGACTCACTTAAGTGACGGAGAATTTAAATCAGCCATTCTAAAGGCTGTGAGAGAAATGAAAACCTATTGGCAAAACACCATAGCTGAGATAAATAACATAAAAAAGGATATAAACGACATAAAAAAGGAACTCTGTGAACAAAAAGAACAATTTAACAAAGAAATTCAAAACATAAGAAAGATTGAGACGGAAATACGAGAAATAAATAATACCATAAAAGAAGTGAGAA
>PVJL010007804.1:0-73717 GCA_004026885.1 Lyroderma lyra | reverse complement strand
TCATTGTGGTTTTGATTTGCATTTCCCTGATAGCTAATGAGGATGAGCATTTTTTCATATGTCTGCTGGCCATTTGTATTTCTTCATGGGAGAAGTGTCTGTTTAGTTCTTCTGCCCACTTTTCAATTGGGTTGTTTGTTTTTTTGTTGTTAAGTCTTATTAGTTCTTTATATATTTTAGATATTAGACTCTTATCTGATGCGTTATTGGCAAATACTTTCTCCCATTCAGTTGGCTGTCTCCTTGCCTTGTTGATGGTTTCTTTTGCTGTGCAGAAGAAGCTTTTTAGTTTGATATAGTCCAGTTCATTTACTTTTGCTTTTACTTCCCTTGCCTTTGAGGACAGGTTCATGAAGTCTTCCTTGAGTCCTAGGTCTCTAAGTTTTGTACCAATGGCTTCTTCTATACAGTTTATTGTTGAAGGTCTGATATGAAGGTCTTTAATCCATTTTGAGTTAATTTTTGTATATGGAGAGAGTTCGTAGCTCAGGTTCATTCTTTTGCATATGTTTTCCAGTTTTCCCTGCACCACCTACTAAAGAGGCTGTCTTTTCCCCATTGTATGTTTTTTGCTCCTTTATCAAAAATTATATGTCCATAAATTTGTGGGTTTATTTCTGGGTTTTCAGTTCTATTCCATTGGTCTCTATTTCTGTTCTTCTGCCAGTACCAAGCAGTTTTGACTATTGATGCTTTGTAATATAAATAGAAGTCAGGAAGTGTAATGCCGCCAGCCTTATTCTTTTTATGTAGTATTGCTTTGGCAATTTGAGGTCTTTTGTGGTTCCATATAAATCTAATAATTCTTTTATCTATTTCACAAAAGTATGATTGTGGGATTTTGATGGGTATTGCATTAAATCTGTAGATTGCTTTGGGCAGAATGGCCATTTTAACAATGTTAAGTCTTCCTATCCATGAACAGGGGATATTTTTCCACCTCTTAAAGTATGTTTCAATTTCTTTCAAAAGTGTCTCATAGTTTTCTGTGTATAAGTCTGTCACGTTCTTTGTTAAGTTAATTCCCAGGTATTTCATTCTTTTTGTCGTGATAGCAAAAGGAATTGACTCCCTCATTTCTTTTTCTGAGGATTCATTGTTTGTATAAATCAATGCTGTTGATTTTTGTACATTGATTTTGTATCCTGCGAATTTACTATATTTGTTAATTGTTTCTAATAGTTTCCTGGTGGAATCTTTGGAATTTTTTATATAAAGGATCATGTCATCCGCAAGTGACAGTTTGATCTCTTCTTTCCCAATTTGGATACCTGTGATTCCTTTCTCTTGCCTGATTGCTGTGGCTAGGACTTCCAGTACTATATTAAATAACAGTGGTGACAAGGGGCATCCCTGTCTTATTCCTGATTTTAGGGGAATAGGTTTCAGCTTTTGCCCATTCAGTATGATTTTAGCCGAGGGTCTGTCATATATGGCCTTTATTATTATAAAATATATTTATTTATTATAAAGTTGAGGTACTTTCCTTGAATACCTATTTTATTTAGTGTTTTGATCATAAATGGATGTTGTACCTTGTCGAAAGCTTTTTCTGCATCAATTGAAATGACCATATGGTCTTTATCTTTGATTTTGTTTATGTGGTGTATCACATTGGTTGATTTTCATATGTTGAACCATCCTTGTGCACCCGGGATGGATCCCACTTGATCATGATGTATGATCTTTTTGATGTATTGTTGTATTCTATTTGCTAATATTTTGTTCAGGATTTTTGCATCTGTGTTCATCAGAGATATTGGTCTATAGTTTTCTTTTTTTGTGTTGTCTTTGCCAGGCTTTGGTATTAGGGTAATGTTGGTCTCATAGAATGAATTAGGAAGTATTGCTTCTTCTTCAATTTTTTGGAAGAGTCTGAGGAGGATAGGCATTAATTCTTCTTTGAATGCGTGGTAGAACTTGTTGGTGAAACCATCTGGTCCAGGGCTTTTGCCTTTAAGGAGATTATGGATAGTCATTTCACTCTCGTTGGTATTGATTGGTCTATTTAGATTATCCAGTTCTTCTTGGTTCAGTCTTGGTAGGCTATAAGTTTCTAGAAACTAGTCCATTTCTTCTAGGTTGTCAAATTTCATGGCATAAAGTCCTTCATAATATTTTCTTATAATCCTTTGTATTTCTGTAGTATCAGTGGTAATTTCTCCCCTTTCATTTCTAATTTTGGATATTTGTGTCCTTTCCTTTCATCCTTTGATTAGTCTCGCCAGAGGTTTGTCAATTTTGTTGACTTTCTCAAAGAACCAGCTCTTCGTTATATTAATTTTTTCTATTGTTCTTCTGTTCTCTAATTGGTTTAGCTCTGCTTTGATTTTTATTATTTCTTTCCTTCTGCTGACTTTGGGTTTCGTCTGCTCTTCTTTTTCTAGTTCTTTCAGATGGGATGCTAAGATGTTTTCTTGTAATTTTTCTTGTTTCTTACATAGGCCTGTAATGATATGAATTTCCCTCTTATTACCGCTTTCGCTGTGTCCCAATAATTCTGATACGTTGTATTTTCATTGTCATTAGTTTCTACCTATTTTTTAATCTTATCTTTTATTTGTTGTTTAGCCAGTCCTTTTTTAATAAGCTGTTGTTTAATCTCCATGTATATGTGGTTTTTTTCTGCTTTCCTTTTACAGTTGATCTCCAATTTCAAAGCTTTGTGGTCTGAGAATACACTTGGTATGATTTCGATCTTCTTGAATTTGCTGAGGCTACTTTTGTGTCCCAGCATATGGTCTATTCTTGAGACTGTTCCATGCGCACTAGAAAAGAAGGTGTAGTCTCTTTTTACTGGATGAAGTGTCCTGTAAATGTCAATTATGTCTAATTGCTATAATGTGTCATTTAGAGCTGTTATTTCCTTATTTATTTTCTGTTTGGATGATCTGTCCATGGCTGTTAGCGGGGTGTTTAAGTCCCCCACTATGATTGTGTATTCATCAGTTTCTCCTTTCAAATCTGTTAGTAGTTTCTTTGTATATTTTGGTGCATACTGGTTGGGAGCATATATGTTGATTAGTGTCAACTATTCTTGTTGTTGCATTGTGCCTTTTATCATTATGTAATGACCATCTTTGTCTTTTACTATCTTTTTTAACTTGAAGTTTATTTCATCAGATATCAGTATGGCCACTCCTGCTTTTCTCTGGTTACCATTTGCTGGGAGTATTGTATCCCATCCTTTCACTCTGAGTCTATGTTTGTCCTTAGAGCTGAGGTGTGTTTCTTGGAGACAGCATATGGATGCATTCTGTTTTTTAATCCAGTCTGCTACTTTGTGTCTTTTTATTGGTGAGTTCAGTCCATTAACATTTAGAATGATGATCGATATGTGAGGATTTCCTGTGGCCATTACTTATTTCTTTCTTTGTTTTTGTTTGTTTGTTTGTTTATTTGTTTGTTTTTGTTTCTTTCTTGTTGCCCAAACTATGTTCCATTTGTCCTGATGTTTTGTTTCAGGCTGAAGAGCCTCCTTCAGTATTTCTTGGAGTGCTGGCTCAGCTGGCAAATTCCCTCAGTTTCTGTTTGTCTGAGAAGGTCTTTATTCCACCTTCATATCTGAAGGATAATTTTCCTGGATAATTTATTCTTGGCTGGAAGTTTCTCTCTTTTAAAGTTTTGAATATTGGATCCCACTCTCTCCTGGCTTGTAGAGTTTCTGCTGAGAAATCTGATGCCAGCCTGATGGGTTTTCCTCTAAATGTTATAGTTCTTTTTTCCCTGGCTGACTTGAGAATTGTCTCTTTGTCTTTAGTTTTGGACATCTTTAGTACCATGTGTCTTGGAGAAGGTCTGTTGGGGTCCAGGTATCTGGGGGACCTGTTTTCTTCTTGAACTTGGGGTTCCAGATCTTTCCATAGGTTTGGAAAGTTCTCATCTATGATTTGTTTGAGTATGCTCTCTGTAGATTGCTCTGCCCCCTCTTCTATTCTTATTATCCTGATGTTGTTTTTTCTCATGGAGTCGGATATTTCTTGCAGAGTTCTTTCAATCCTTTTGGTTCTATATTCCCTCTCTTCCTCTTTCTGTGCTGTTTCCATGATCTGATCTTCAATATCACTAATTCTTTCCTCCATCTGGTTGGTCCTGTTTCCTATGGCAGTTATTTCATTTCTCACTTCTTTCATTGTATTATTTATTTCTCGTATTTCCGTCTCAATCTTTCTTATGTTTTGAATTTCTTTGTTAAATTGTTCTTTTTGTTCACAGAGTTCCTTTTTTATGTCATTTATATCCTTTTTTATATTATTTATCTCAGCTATGGTGTTCTGCCAATAGGTTTTCATTTCTCTCACAGCCTTTAGAATGACTGCTTTAAATTCTCCGTCGCTTATATCCGACCCTTCCAGTTGTAACAAACTGTCTTTTGGGTAAATTTCATGTTCTTTCCGAGGAGTTTTAGTTTTTAAGGAATTCATCCTGTCTGCTGGGTTCTTTCTCTTTGACATGAGGGCTTTATGTTCAGTGCCCAGATTATTGCTGTTGTGGTGTCTTGCTCTAGGGAAGACACTAGGTGGCACTGGGGGTCAAGTTTTGGGGAAGAGGGGCTGTTTGTTTCTTGTTTCTGATCTCCTACTGTGTTTGGAGGCTATGCGCATATATCCTAGGGAGAGGCCAACAAAAGGCTTTCCAAAGGTGACTCTGCCTTTTGCCCTTTGCTGTGGAAGCTGTTTCAAGGCTTGTTTCTGCTGGCTCATGTGAATGCTATCAAATCAGTCTTTCTTCCTAGCCCTGATTCAGCACCTGGCTGTCTACGGGCTCACACTGCTTTCAGAACCCTGGGGTGCACGGGCTCACACTGCTTTCAGAACTCTGGGGTGCACGAGGAAGTGCCTGCTCCATAAGTCCAAAGCTGTGGGCCTGGCCTGAGACAGCAGGGTCGCCTTTGCAGCGGGCTGGGAACAGGAACAGCAGCCCTGTGTAGGTCTCCAGGGGGCTTAGAGCTGGGGTGTCATCTTTGCAGTTCAGAGTCCTCGCTCAGCCCTTCTACCACTCAAAAGTTCCAGAGGCTGGCTCACAAACTCCGTCCCCAGCTTTCCAGTCTCTCTCCCCTCCCCCAAATTGCGCAGCTCCGAATAGTCAGCAGGGATTGTGTCCTATTTTGGTCTGTCTCTGCTCCCTTCCCTCTCCCCTACTCGTCCCCTTCTCACCAGCCTTCAGGTGTTTACTTGCGATTTGTGTATTTCTCAACAGCTGTTTTGTCACTCAGGGTCCTCTTTCCTGGCCTCATTTCTTTTTCAATTAAAACATTTTTAATTACAGTTGACATTCAATATTATATTAGTTTCATGTGTATGGCAGAATGGTTGGACATTTATTTAACTTTGAAGTGATCCTCTCTATGAGTCCAATATCCACTTGGTACCATACATAGTTATAATATTATTGGCTAGATTCCCTATGACTTTACATCCCTGTGACTATTTTGTAACTGCAAATTTGTACTTCTTAATCTTCATCTTTTCCACCCAGCTCCCCAATTCTCCTTTCACTAACAACCATCAGATTGTTATCTGTATCTATGAGTGTTTTTGTTTTCCTTGTTAATTGATTTTGTTTTTAGCATTCCACAAATAAGTGAAAATATATTGTGTTTGCCTTTCTCTGTATGACTTATTTCAACTTAGCATAATATCATCTAGGTCCACCCATGTTGTCACAAATAGTAAGACTTCATTCTTTTTTATGGCTGTGTAATATTTTCTTTGTCCAGTCTTCTATCGATGAATATTTAGATAGCTTTTATATCTTGGATATTGTAAATAATGCCACAATAAACTTAGAAATGTATGGATCTTTTTGTTATTTATTTTCTTAAAGGTGTCTTTACTAACAAATTTAAAATTAAGTATAATTTATACATATTTTTAGTAATTATTTTTTATATTATTTCATTGTTTTATATATATTTAAAAAAACTTTACCTGCCCCCAAGTCACAAAGATAGTCTCATACATTTTCTTCTGAGAGTTTTGTTGTTTAATCTTGTACATTTAGATGTATAATTCATCCCAAATTAATTTTTATGTGTGATGTGAGGTAAGGTTCAAGCTTTTGTTTTATTTCCAAATGAACATCTACTTTTTCTATCAGTGTTTGATGAGAATGTTTTTCTTTTCCATTTATTTTCTTTGACTCCTTTGCTGAAAATCAAATAACCTTGTAAGTTTGGGTCTATTTTTTCATTCTGTATTTTTTCCTACTAATGTATTTGTTGACTTAATGTGAATGTTTTGATTACTGTGGATTTATAGGGTGTTTTGAAGCCATATGGTGTAAGTTCTCCAACTTTAGTCTTCTTGAAAATTGCTTTGCATATTCCCGGTTTTTTGCATGTCTCTACAAATTTCAAAATTATGTGACCAATTCCTACAAAAAAACTTTATGGATTATAATTGCACTTGCAATAAATCTCATTTACTTATTTGTTTATTTTAATTTAATTTTAAAAATTGAGATTATTTATATATAAAATTTGTTTCAGGTGTACAACAAAATGATTCAATATCTGTATATATCGTGAAATAATCTCCATTAGTTTACTTAACATCTATCACCATATATAGTTACAATTATTTTTTATCATTATGAGAATTCTTAGAAAATTTCAAATATGAAATATAGTATTACTATAGTCACTATACTATATATTATGTCCCAAGGGCTTATTTATTTTATGACTAAAAGTTTGTACTTTTTGGTCACCTTCACCCATTTTTGCCCATCCCTTACCCCCTCATCTCCAGTGACCATCAATCTGTTCTTTGAATTTATACATTCATATTGTTGTAGTTGTTTTTTAGAGTATACATAAAAGTGAGATGGTACACTTAGTCTTTGTCTGACTTATTTCACTTAGCACAATGCCTTCAAGTTTCATCTATATTGTCACAAATAACAAGATTTCATTCTTTTTATGACTGCACATTCCACTTTATGTACATACCACATTTTATTTATGAATTTATCTATGAATGGAAACTTAGGTTGTTTTCATTTCTTAGCTATTGTAAATAATCCTGCAGTGAACATAGAAATGCATATATCTTTTCAAGATTGCATAGTACTTTTTATTTTTGAACAAATTTCTGGAAGTGGAATTGCTGGATCACATAGTTGTTCTATTTTTATTTTTTTGAAAAACCTCTGTACTAATTTTTATAGTGGCTGCATCAATTACATTTCCACCAATAGTACACAATGGTTCTTTTTTCTCCACATCCTCACCAACACTGATTTTTTGTCTTTTTGATAAAAGCCATTCTAACAAAGTGAGATAATATCTCTTTGTGGTTTTGATTTATATTTCCCTGATGATTAGTGTTGTTGAGAGTCTTTTCATGTACCTGTTGGCTATTTGTATGTTTTGAATCTCATTTTTTTTGGATGCAGAAAAAAATTGGTGGATTATTTTAGTATTTGATTTCATTTTGACCATACTTTTAACAAGAACAAAAATAAAATAGAATACAAAACAAAAAAAAACAAAAACAAACAAAAAAAACAAAACAAAACAAAACAAAAAAAAAAGAATACAAAACAAATGAAGATCAAAGTGATTAAATGGATGCAAACTTGGGAAACATAGAATATAGGAATGGCTTTTTTGTATCTACAAAAGCCGTATTTCCCCACTCCCCAATTTTTACCTGGTATTTTGGTTATTTCATGGTGATTTTTATATGTATATTATATAAGGCACAAAACAAGCCACATAGCTCACTCTGACTTTTCTTACTAAATAATTTACTGATTCTACTATAATACACTAGAAATGCTCACAATAGAATATATACTTATTCAAACATAAGTAAAAAATTCTGTCCCAGGGTGACGTTTAACCACAAAATTCCTATCTCACTCCTGTTTGCAAACTTCTCTAAGTAAACCTGAGAAAACTTTTATATCATTCCATGTCTTTCTCTTCTCTTGTTTCTTGCCTCTCTGATACCAAGAATTCATGACATTGTCTATATAACTCAACTTTAGAATAGAAATAAAAAATACGATAAATCAGAGGGAAGACTAACTTACTTCTTCAATTCCATTTAATTCAGCTTAAAAAAATAAGATTTACCTCTAAGTCAGGCAAAATTTATAACCTAAGTTATAAGAATACACATAAGAGAAGAGTTTGTTTACTCTAGGCTAGTAGACCAGTTAACTAAGCTAACCAGACATACAATTTTAAATGAGACAGAAAACAATGATACTGTCCCATTTCAAATGATATGTATGGTCAGCCTATTGACACCTTGAATAAAGAACAGTGAAACCAGGCTGGCCATATGTATTGTTTGTAATAGGACATTACCATTGTTTTCTACCCTGTCTAAAATGGTACATCTGGTGAGCCTACAGATAACTATAGTTCTAAAAAAATTAATTATCAATTTTGCTGGAAATATCCCCCTTACTGTGTCCAAATATATATTTTGAGGAATATGAGAGCATTATGTTAGAGTCAAATACTTTGAAATTTGACATCCTCTCTTCCAATGTGCCTTGTGTTTTAGGGACAAAAGTTTGAAACAAGCTAGGACTCTCCATCCTTAAGTGTCATCAGTATTCTCAAAGCAGAGATCATAATTGGGCTTTCTCTACTTCTGAACAGAGTAAGGTCAGGAACAATTTGGCCAAGGATTATTAAATTAAAAAAAGTTTTTTAATCAGATGTTTTGAAGCTTCTTTTCTTTGCATACAGTTATCTTTGTAGTGTTGCTGCCTAGCTTGGTGTTTAGAATATAGTTATATGAATTATTAAATAATTTATTTTAATGTCAATAATATTTGGGGGTCTTTCTTATTTTAGCCAAAAGACAAAGACATTAGCAGATGACCATTCCAGGTATATGTTTAGCTTGCCACTCTGCTTTTAACATTCAACATGATTTCACAGTCATTTAATCTTTTAAAAAGCTTAGAATGTTTTTATGATCCTGCCCAGAGGGCCCTCTTCCTCCATGAAATTCAGGGAACATCTGTGCCAAAGTGTGCAGTGCATATGAAAGTGACTACTACTGCTTCAGGGCTGGGACAGGGTTGAATGTGACAGCCATCATTTTAACAAAATGCTACATGTTCTGCCACACAAAACAGTGCTTGAAGGAGATATTGACTGGATCTTTGCTCTGCCTCCCCTAGAACTTCTCAAAGTTGAATGTTTTTATTGACATTCTAATTTTTTCTATGCTGGCATCTTATAATTATATTTTAATCTTGAAGAAAATTCAGTATAGTCTGGTTTGTCAAGCATTCCATTTAAAGTAAGGAGGAGAAGGAGAAGAATGACAGGAGAAATAAGAAAAATAATCTTACTGAGTGCTTATTAGGTGCCAGGAATTTATATTACATATTTCAGACATTAAATATTTCTTTAACACTCAAAAATGTTAGATATGAGCAGTAGAAGGAAAAGTTAGCCTAGACCATTATCATCTGTTTCTAAGTTAAAAAGGTAAAGTCATCAGAAAAGGAATGTAAAGAAAGGGACTTGCCTATTCGGAGGTCCGGTAGTAGATGGTCCTAAATTAAGGATGAAAGGAATGCAAAGGAAAAAACTGGCCAGGTGAGAGACCTGATTAGTAGATACCCCTAAAATAAAGAGACAAAGTCCTTAGGAAAATAAATGCAGAATAAGAAATTAACCCTGATCCATTCTCAGCTATCCTCACATTGAAAAGATAAGGTGATCAGAGAAATGCAAGACAAAGGGGAGATAGCTCCATTTATTCAACCATAATCCTGCTTCCCATATTATTATGTGGCTTTGTTTCTTTCAAAAGGATCACACAAGAAAGGAAAGGGGAGAACTTCCTCCCATAGATATAAAAATCCCCAAACAATGTAAGGAGGGGCTGCTTCTCTCTCTCTCTCTCTCTCTCTCTCTCTCTCTGTCTGTCTGTCTCTCTCAGGTCAGCCCTCTCCAAGTCTCTTCTCAGAGTGTACTTTCTTTACTATTAAACTCTTAACTATTTTATGCTTTCACAAACCCTGTCTGTTGACTGAATTCTTACCTTCAAGAAGATAAGAACTGAGGAAAAATTTGGTCTTCACTCAATCTTCAGAGAAACATGGGTGTCAGTATAATTATAATACCCATTTTCTATACAAATTTGAAGCTGAAATCTAAAGAAATGAAAAGATTTATCTCTGGAATTTGAATCTGAGCTTGATTGACTTCAAAGCCCAAGTAATCTCCATTCCATTACCCTACCCAAAGTGGCTCTACTAATAAAAAACCCGTATTTCACAACATTATAGGAAGAGTTCTCAGTCTGATTCCTTTCAAATTTACAGAACTTCAAATTTACTTTCAAGACCCCAAATACTGGGGAAAGGTTCAACTTTCTTTAGACATTTTGGAAACAATTAAGTAATAATTTCACCTGTCCCTCACTATTATATCTTTTTATTAGCTACCTACTAACTCTGTTGGGTATAGGGGATCTGGTCCCATGGCAATAGATACAAAATAAAAAAAAGTTACCAAGCAGTGACAACCTTCAGAGCAGCAAAATGCCATTTTTATTAGAAAGTATATACTCATATGTCTCCTGTGCAGCAGTTGTTGTTGGCCAGGATTACCTAGTTTGGAGAGTAATTTGGCAGTGTATTTCTGCCTCTTGTCCAGAGGGTGCCTATTGTCTTCATGCTGATGCTTGGCATTCTGGAGCCTCTCCCATCCCTTCAGTGTGGTATTCCAATTAGTCTTTCTCAATGTGGCTGGCAACCATCATTCAAAATAATTGCTCTCCACTCAGCTACAGAATTTTCACTTCTACTTCCAACTGGCAAAAGCTTGTCATCCTTCCCAGATGCATTTCCATCTTAACAAAGCTCTTATCATGCCAGTTCTTTGTCTAAAAATCTTTAATGTTTTCTCATTGTAAAGTAAAACTCAACTCCTTTCTATGGCCTATAAGACCTTATGTAACTTAGCCTACCTCTTCTATTTTATGTACCATTACTCCTCTCCTCACTTGTGGGACCCAGCCACACTACTTGCTTTTTCTCAAACACTCCAAAACCATATTCCTTTTTATTTGCTACAACCTGAGAGTCTCAGCTCATTTGAAATTTCAGAGGGGACTTTGTTCACCTTCACCCTTATACAGCATCCTCCCCACCCACATCAGCTTCAGTTTTATCACATTACCCTTTCTATTTTTTTCAAAAGAAGTTTCACAGTCAGCAGTTATACTTTAGATTTGCTAATTTTGTTTTTTTACTTTCTCCATTTGACTGTAAACTTCATTTACCAGAGGCCATCTCTTCCTGTTTCCCACTGCATTTCTTGTGCATAGAACAGTAAATATTCAGTGTATATTGATCAAACAAGGGCAATGCATTAACATAAAAAATGGCTGGCCATCAGTGGCATTTTAGATACTATATAGCAATAAAGTGAAGAAAAATTTTGTATAGAAATAGAGAATAGGAGGTAGAGATTGGGTTCTACTTTTTCTCTAAGATTCCTCCAAATTATTGGCATATGCAAATAACAAACACAGGCAGTCTTTGTTATGCTTGCTTCTCATTTGCGTTAATTTTTAATATTACCTGTTTAGCTTAATACACCAGTTTTCCAACAACATGGTTAAAATTTTAGTTACCACAATACATTAACTGTGAGTAACTGGATAAAGTACAAATTTAACCACTAATTCTTCAGTTAATACACAATTACCTTAACAACAATTGTGTATTATTTCTGATCATCACATCATATCCTTCAAAATTTGTCAGTAGTTACTGAGCTCTGTTACTTAGCTCACTCACAGACAGTTAACACTTGTGCTATGCCATTCAGAAATATTTGAATGAATATTTTCATATGTTGACTGTGATGTTTGAGTTTACCTCACAAAGCTCAAAAAAACTTTGTTATTCAGTGTGAAACTGTTTCAAGAACTTTATTCCATTTACAAGATTTTAAAATGTTTTCATGTAGTTTGCATTATCAACAAGAGAGATGTTTTGTATGCCATGTTGTATAAAATCTTGCAATGATTTTTTTATGTCACCAATGCCATTAAGATTTTAATTTATCTATACTTAAATCTAATTGATGCTACTTAGTACGTTTTGACTATTTTTTGCTAAAATTCAATATAATGTTAAGTTTATTACCATATCACAAAAATTTTAAATAAAAATAATTTTATTTATATACAAAGCAGCTCAAAATGTTATTATTAAATGCATAAAGGGTCAAAATATCAACTTTTTATTTTTTGTGGCTTTTTGACACATTTCAATTAAAAACTTGAAGTTAATTGATGTAGTGAATTAAAAATGTAGTTGTGTTGTCTCCTTGTCACTCAGTGATAAACCCAAGTGATATTTTGTGAAAATAGATATGGTAGATGCTCTGTTAACCAGAACTCAAGCAACCCACATTCTCAGGCAACCAGCAAAAAATCATAAATAATACTTTAAAGTAAATTAAAATAAAATCAATGTCTAGCAAAAATTGTAAGTCTAAACTTGGTGTGCTGCATGCCATGGTACTTCAAACACCACATGTCTGTCTTTTGTTCCCACAAATTCACTGTGTGTAAATACACCAGTTGGTTGTAATCTATTATTATTCAAATTTTGAGTTCACCTTCAACCACAAGTATGCTGAAACAGGTCTCAAGTAAGTGTAAATGCCTAGTGCTTATCCTCAAGCAGAAGATGAAAATATGCAGGAGGCTTGAGAAAGGTGAGAGTAGTGTAGTGTACACGGAGAAATTTAATGTCAGTTTATCAACAATCTATGATATTATGACTCAGTCTCAGAAGATATAAGTGTTTTAAGTTAAGTCAGAGAATGACAAGAATGTGAAGAAGTGTCATACTCTTCATATACTGAAAACAGAAGTGTTTGACCAGGCCCTGTATGAGTGATTTTTGCTGAAAAGATCTGAGGGTGGTTGTATTTCTGGACTGAAATTGCAGGGAAAAACTATAGAGTTCCCAAAAAAATGAACACTAAATGTCAGTGTTCATTTTCAAGTGGCTGGCTTACCCAATTTAAGGTTTGTCATAACATCCATAAGCTGAACTTGTCAGGTGAGCAAAAATCAGATGATTTTGAGGCTGCAGCTTTATTTCATGATGTGTTTAGTGAATTGGCTGCAGAAAATTGCTTGATCCCAGAGAAGATTTATAATGCAGATGAGACTGAATTAATGTGGAAGTGTCTGACTAATCGTACTTTTGCTGGTGGTAATGAGAAAGTAGCTCACAGTTTAAAGTTAAATAAAGAGCATATAACTGTGCTCATTTGTGCTTTAGAAATTCATAATGTAAAGTTGTATGTGGTCTGCAAATTTGATAAACTAAGGTGCTTTGCAGGCATAACTAACCTTCCTGTAGCTTATCATACACAGAATATAAGTTGGATAGACACATAAATATGACCAAGTTGTTTTGTCCCTGGTGTTAAGGATTAAAAAAGAAAGAAGCACCAGAGAATAATAAAATTCTGTTGCTCTAGATAACTTTCATGCACATCCTCCTGCAGAAGAGCTCATTAATGCGACCTTTTTTATGTTATCTTTCAGCTACCCTCACAAATCTTATCCAACCAATGGATCAGGGAGTAATACAGCATGAAAAAAAAGTTTTACAGGTGTGACTTCATGTGAAAAATGACAATTTTGATTAAACAAATGTGGACTTTCAGAAAAAATATAATCTCAAAGATGCTATCAGTTGTGTTTGAGATTCTGTAGGAAGTGAAAGATTACAAAAATGTTGGTAAAACATGTGGCCAGCTGTGATGTCTTTGGAATTCTTTTCCTCTGTTGACTTTGAGGGGTTTCTAGTCAATAGTGTAACTGTCAGTAGCAGAGTTTATGATGAAATCTCTTAGTTGGCTCTGCTAATGACAAAATGAATTTGTCTTGAGATGCACTTAATGACTGGCTTGTTGTAGATGAAGCTATTCCAGTAACTCATACACTTAATACAGAACACACTATAGAAGCTGTTATGAATCATAGAAAAATAAATGTTGCAGAGGAGTAATAGAGTGATGATGATGGGTGTGAGGTGGAAAATGTATCTTGGCAGAGAACTACTGCAGTGTTTGAAAATGTAATAACTTTTGCAGAAAACAAAACAAAACAAACAATATTCACTTCTCAGCATGTTATGCAGCTGCACATGATGTAAAACCTGACTTTAAGTGAGAGGTGTAGGGCCTCAAAACAAGCTGATACTCATTCATTTTTCAAGAAAGCTGCATGCAAGTTTGCAGGGAGGAACCTGGTCCCTGTGCCCTTCTAGGTTGCAAAGGGGGCAGAGCTACTTTGGAGCACTAGGACACTCTCTGTTCCAGGGTTATGGGCTTCTACACCCTAAGCAGGCTGCTGTACCTGACATTCTTCTGGAGTTCCCAGGGTGGCTTTATACTTAGTCTCTCTGTAACTGTGGCCAAAAGTCTGACCTCACCTTTGATCTCATCTCTGGTCTCACCGTTCCTTCCTTCCTCGTTTTCTTTGTCTCAGTTGCTATAGACATTGAAACAAATTTCTTTGGTCTTTCTTAGGACCTCAGAACTACCTGTCTTAATTTATTTGTATAATACTCAAATCCTTAAGTTTTACTGACAACTAAAAAGACAAACAATTAGTATTTTTATTGGCAAATCTGCAAACATAGAATTATAATAGCAATTTTAAAGAGGATGCAATGTCTTTTACTTGTCCCTTGCAATCTAAAGAAGGCTAAAATGCTGACTTGGGAGGCTTGATTTTAAAAGTGCCACCCCCTTAGTTGCTTCTGCCCCAAGAGATAGTGGCAGGTTTACATTCTTTGTGATCCCAGGCAGAGCTCTGTTTATATTTTGGCTTTCTGTAAGAACATGAAAGTTACCAGAGTGAGGGAGAAAATACCTTATAAGACTTTTACTTTCTCTTACCCAGTCTCTGAACACAGAGTTGGTATCTAATTATAAGGGAACTAAGAGGCAAGTGGATTTCTCTGCTGTCTGAATTATCAGTTTAGTTAACTCTTTAAGAATTTTTACTGCATAATATTATAAAAGCTTGCATATAAGAGACCTCATCCCAGTTCTTTGACTCTTTGACAAAACAATTCTAACTGAAAAATAGCATTAGAGTTAAAATAAAACCTATTGAAAAGCCATCTCTCCTCAGAATCTAATTATATACAGATACCAAGCAGTATTGTAATTAAGCATCAATTTTCCTTTATTAATGGCCTAAAACTGTAAGTTTACCATTTATTCAATATCTTTTCTAAGGGATCCTTAGTTGGAGCTAAGATTTTAGATCCCATTGTTGATATTGAAATAAAAATGTGTGTGTACATGTGTGTGTGCACACACACCCACAACCACACACACAAATCTGGATATATAGACAGACACACAAACACTGAGCAGGCATGGTTTCTGGATGTTTGATCTAATGGCACCCATCCAGGACATGCAAATTACACCTGTATTTGACTGTGGTCATGGGAATATTAACCCTAAAAAGCCACAATTTACACAAAACCAAAAAGTTCATAGACATACATGGCAACAGAGAAAATGTTTATTTTATTCTGACTGACCAGACAGGCATTTGTGACAGGCAAAATGTTAGTGCAATTTCAATTTGGGGAGCAAAATTGCTCAGCAGCTGCTTCCAGGGTCTGATTATGCATTAAGATTTCTGCCCAGTATCAGTTGACCCTTGAGACTCCCACAAGCCAAAAGACTTATTGGAGATTCCCAATGATACCTCTGGCTGGTTCAAACAGGCATTGGACTGAGCTGGAGAAAAGGACCAGCCAGGCAATGGTGAAGGATGTAGAAAGCTAGACTAGTTGTGTGAGATCCTAGGCAGAGATAATTCAGCCAGGGAGGTGGTTCCTAGTGGGACAGAAATAGTAAGCAAGTAGGAGGTACAAATTCTGGTTTGCAAAGGCAAAAGAAGTTTTTTCCCTCTCATATCCCCATTGGGGCAACTCACATAGAGGCCAAGTCACTTTATGGTGGCTGTGCCCTTGTGATATTTCTGAACCAACCCCCATCCCCACCACACTGCCAGCAAGAAGGGGGCTGGAGCAGGCAACAGGTACCTTGGAATGTTGAAGAGGGTGGGTAGAAAAGAAGGGGATTCCCCCATGCCATGAATTGCCTTAAGGATTTTCTCTCTTCCATCCTTGCCTTCCCACCTCCATCCCCATTGGGCTGTTCTAATGGAGGCTTAGCTCCATAGGACTGTACCTCAGCAATGTGCTATTCTGATGGCAGTCCACAGGGCATTATCCTGTATATGTTGGGGGTTTGGGCCAGCACTGAGGGCACAAGTGTGCAGGTGTGCGAGTGCCAGCTGCTTGTGCTGGTTGCTCTGCACGCACACAAGAAATTTACACAAGGGCAAAGCTATGTGTGAGGCCACGCCATGGTGACTGGTGTCACAGTGAGATGCTGCAGCTGCATAGTACTCAAGTCAGGGGTTTGGCACCTCAGGCCAGGTGAGTTAAACATTATTCAGCCAAGCAACTGAGCACTAAGCTCTTGGCCACAGGAAAGAGAGTCTTTTATTTAAATGGCCTGACCACAGAAAAGAGAGATGGAGTGGATGGAGTGGGTTCAGGAAGTAACCTCATAGAGAGAAGGCAAAAACTTGGGTAGCTAGTGGCTCTCCTAAGAAATGAGGGGCAGAGAGCCAGACCTGGGAGAGTGAAAAGAGAGAGAGAATGAGTCTAATGCCCATGTAGGCTATAGAGAGACTGCCAGGGGTGTTCTGGGCTTCTGACTCTACTAATACCTTCCTTAGTTTATCTTGAGAGATGTCAAAGAAAGAATTCCAAGGAGATGGAGAGAAAAGAAGAGAGGGAGAGAATGAAAGAGAGAGAGAGAGAGAGAGAGAGAGAGAGGTAGAGAGAGTAACCAAGTCACCTATGAAGACACCTTCTAGAGAAGCTTCATGAGGAGTGGGCATGAAGGATCATGAACTGTGTTCCTGTACATTGCATGGATCTTTTTCTTGTGCTTGGTGGGACCTAAAACTTGTGTCCCAAACTGCGACTGAGAAATCCTGTTATGGGAGACTTCTTTAAGTTGGCAGACACCCTTATGGCTTTTAAATGTCTCATCCATGCCAACCAACTTATGCAGCTGATGGTGACTCAATCATAGAAAAGAAGACCAAAAGAAGAAAATTCACCTCAAGCCTAGGTGGGAGGAGGTCATTGCTTACCTGGAAATAATCTGAGTAATGGCCCTGTAATCACATGAGCCAATTTGTCAATAAATATCTGTATATAATATTGGTTCTATGTCTTCAGAGACCCCTGACTATCTGATTTACACAACCCCTTCTCTTTTTCACCATGTTGACGAAAGGAATGTTTAAACCTGTAGAAAACTTTAATGAGTTTATTTGAGCCAAACTGATGACAATTTCTGGAAAGCAAAATCTCAACAGATTAAGAAAATGCTGTAAAGAATACCAGTTTTGCAGCTTATTTTATACATATTATCTTTGTAGAAATGTAAATTTTTTACTGTTATTGATTTATGCAGTACATCCATTAGTATTCCAGTTGATAAAGCTAACCGATACATATATTCTTTTACTTGGGAAGGAAAGCAATATACCTGGACAGTAATGAGCCAGGATTTTACTGGAAGTTCTTACTTCCCACAGATCCGAAAGACTGATTTGTTTGATGTAATTTTTTCTGAAGGTTCCACTTTGTTGCAATATGTGGTTGATTTACTTCTTTGCTCTTTTTCTTAGTTTTCTTCACAGGAAGATAAAATTCAGCTGTTGGAATGTTTGGCCTTAAAGGGACACAGGTTCCTAAAGAAAAATTACAATTTTTCCAAACTCAGTTTTAGTATTTGGAAGATCTGATATTGGAACAAAAACTATACTTGGATCCAGATAGGCTTCATGGTGTTCTAACATTCCCAAAGCCCAAAACTAAGCACCAACTGTGAGATTTTTCTGGGCTAGTTGGTTACTGCTGAAATTAGATCTGAAATCTTTTTTTTTAATAAAAATATTCTGTATGTCTTACTAAAGATTGACAGTTTTAACCCAATTTAATAGAAGAATAGTATTACATAGATTTTTTAAAAGAGATTAAAAGTTTTGAAGGGGAGTTTAATAAACCAACCTACCCTTGGGCATCCCAAATATCAGATTAACTTTTTCCTTTTTTGTACATGAAAAGGAAAAAAATCCCCTTGGAGTGCTCACTCAAAAACATAAGAATCAAAGAGGGCAAGATGGCAACCAGGGAGGAAGTCCCTAAAGCCTCTCCCAGATAACACAATTGAACGGCCATCCAGGAGCCAAGAAAGAGGGCCCTGAGTGACATATGACAGCTGAGAAATTCACACATCACAAGAAAACACCTGAAGGTTGGGGAGAAGGGGGCGAGCAGGAGAGAGGGGAGGGAGTAGAGATGGATAGCGACAGAACCCCATTACTGCTGACTATCCAGGGGCACCACAGTGCATGAGAGAGAGGAAGCCAAGAGGCAACAAGAATGAAAGCCAGCCAGAGTGGCAGAATGGTGGGAGACCATGGGGGAGCTGGGCCTTAGAGCAGAGTGTTGGTGACAGAACCTAAGGGCCAGCCTCTGAAGCTCTTGAGTAGCAAGAGAGGTGAGACAGGATTTGGAAGAGCCTCAGGCAAAGGTGGGGCCCCAGAGACAACATCTTGGATCCCGGCACCCCATGGTCCAGTGCACACGCATGCACAACTCCTCCGAAGGGCTGCAGTTACTGGCCCACAGTGGGGGGGAGCCAGCTGCCTTTGTGTGACCCGTAACATTAGGCCCAAGGCTTTGGATTCATGGCTCACATGTGCCAGGCACCCACATGTGGTGCATGCCTCCAGACTCCTTCCCAAATGACTGGTCGCTGGAGCAGGCTTGGGAAGCATGATGGACTTGATAGCATTCACCCCAGCCAGCAAAATCAGCCTCAGTCCACATCTCATCAGCTTTCCTCATCTCGCTCAGATCCCCCAGCAAAAACCAGGATGTGGAGATGTCCCAGCTTGCTTTATGTTGGCCTTCCCCTCTCCTGCAGCCTCCCCAACAAACTACAGGAAGTAGAGGGATCACTGATAGATCCACCCCACATCCAAATGCAGCTGGAGACCAGAGATAGGGCTTAAACACTTCCCCTCTCTCCCCAAACTTGGTTCCCAATGCCGCCTAGTATCTGCCCTACAGCAAGACACCACAAAACTAGTACTCAGAGGAAAGAGCTCCTGGGCTTTGCTGAACATAACGCCCCCATGCCAAAGAGGAAGAAACTGGAAGACAGTATAAATAACTTAGGATCTAAAGCTGCTCAGAAAAAAGATTAAAAATTTCCAAAAAAGGATCTCATAGGCCTAAAAATTTCTGAACTAAGTGACAGAGAATTTAAAGTAGCCATTTTTAAAGGCTCTGAGAGAAATGAAAACATACTGACAGAACACTGTAGCTGAGGTGAATGACCTGAGAAAGGAAATCTATGAATAAAATAAACAATTTAAAGAAATTCAAAACTTAAGGAAGAATGAGATGGAAATTCAAGAGATAAATAATACAGTAAAAAATACAGTGAGAAAGAAATAACTGCCATAGGAAACAGAGACAACAAGATGGAGAAAAGAATAAGTGATTTGAAGATCAGAACATGAAAACATCTCAAAAAGAGGAGAATAGGGAATATAAAACCAAAAGGATTGAAAGAACTCTGCAAGAACTATCTGACTCCATGAGAAAGAAGAACATCAGGATAATAGGATTAGAAGGAGCAGAGCACTCTACAGAGAACATACTCGAACAAATAGTAAATGAGAAATTTCCAAACCTATGGAAAGATCTGGAACCCCAAATTCAAGAAGAAAACAGGTCCCCTAGATACCTGGACTCTAGCAGATCTTCTCTAAGACATATGATATGAAAGATGACAAAAACTAAAGACGCACAGACAACTCTCAAGGCAGCCAGGGAAGAAAAGAATCAAGGCTGGCATGAGACTTCTCAGCAGAAACTCTACAAACCAGGAAGGAATGGAATCAGATATTCAAAACTTTAAAAGAGCAAAACTTTCAGCCAAGAATAAACTATCCAGCAAAATTATTTTTCAGATATGAAGGTAGAAAAGAGACCTTCTCAGACACACAGAAGCTGAGGGAATTCCCCAGCATAAGGCTGACACTTCAAGAAATACTAAAGGAGGCTCTTTGACATAAAACAAAACATCAGGACAAGTGGAATAGAGTTGGGGCAACAAGAAAATAACAAAAATAAAACAAAACAACAAGAAAAAATGTAATGGTCACAGGAAATCCTCACATATCGATCATTACTCTAAATGTTAATGGACTGAACTGACCAATAAAAAGACACAGAATAGCAGACTGGATTAAAAAACAGAACCCCATATGTTGTCTCCAAGAGACACACCTCAACCTAAGGACAAACACAGACTCAGAGTGAAAGTGGGGGAAACAATACTTCAAGCAAATGGTAACCAGAGAAAAGCAGGAGTTGCCATACTGATATCTAATGAAATAAACTTCAGGTTCAAAAAGATAGTAAAAGTCAAAGATGGTCATTACATAATGATAAAAGGCACCATACAACAACAAGAAGATTTGACACTAATTAATATATAGGCTCTCAACCAGGAAGCACCAAAATATACAAAGCAACTACTGACAGATCTGAAAGGAGAAACTGACAAAACAAAATCATTGTGGGAGACTTAAACACCTCCTTAACAGCCATGGACAGATCATCTAAACAGAAAATAAATAAATAAATATCAGCTCTAAACAACACATTACAGCAATTGGACATAATTGACATTTACAGGACATGTCATCTAGCAAAAAGAGACTATATCTTCTTTTCTAGTGCACATGGAACATTCTCAAGGATAGACCATATGCTGGGACACAAAAGTAGCCTCAGCAAATTCAAGAAGATCAAAATCATACCAAGTGTATTCTCAGACCACAAGCTTTAAAACTGGAGAACTGTAGGAGGAAGGCAGATAAAAACCCCCACATATACGTGGAGATTAAACAATACCTTATTAAACAAATGACTAAATAAAAGAACAAAAAAAGAGATTAAAAATTATATAGAAACTAATGACTATGAAAACACAACATATCAAAATTATTGGAGGGTTTCCTGGTGCTGTAGTGGCTAGATTTCAGTGCTCTCAATGACATGACCTGGGTTCAATTCCCATCCAGGGAACCACCAAAAAAAAAAAAAAAACAATTATAGGGACACAACGAAAGCAGTAATAAGAGGGAAATTTATATCATTAAAGGCCTAGCTTAAGAAACAAGAAAAATCACAAGTAAACAACTTAGCATCTCATCTTAAAGACCTAGTAAAAGAAGAGCAGACAAAACCCAAAGTCAGCAGAAGGAAAGAAATAATAAAAATTAAAGCAGAGTTAAACCAATCAGAGAACAGAAGGACAATAGAAAAATTAATATTACAAAAAGCTGATTCTTTGAGAAAGTCAATATAATTGACAAACCCCTGGCAAGATTAATCAAAGGATGAAAGGAAAGGACAGAAAATATCCAAAATTAGAAATGAAAGGGGAAATTACCCCTGATACTTCAGAAATACAAAGAATTATAAGAAAATATTATGAAGGACTTTGTGCTTCCAAATTTAACAATCTAGAAGACATGGACAAGTTTCTAGAAATTTATAGCCTACCTAGAGTGAACCAAGAAGAACGGGATAATCTAAATAGACCAATCAATAACAAAGAGATTGAAATGACTATCCATAATCTCTCTAAAGGCAAAAGACCTGGACAAGATGGTCTCATCAACGTGTTTTACCAAGCATTCAAAAAAGAATGTCTATTCTCCTAAGACTCTTCCAAAAAATTAAAGAGGAAGCAATACATCCTAACTCATTCAAGGAGGCCAACATTACCTTACTACCAAAACCTGGTAAAGACAACA
Organism: Lyroderma lyra; assembly: GCA_004026885.1. Taxonomy (NCBI): domain Eukaryota; kingdom Metazoa; phylum Chordata; class Mammalia; order Chiroptera; family Megadermatidae; genus Lyroderma; species Lyroderma lyra. The sequence goes on along the minus strand of PVJL010007804.1, from coordinate 51,743 downwards.
CACACACACACACACACACACACACACACACACACACAAAATTATCGACCAATATCTCTGATGAACACAGATGCAAAAATCCTAAACATAGTATTAGCAAATAGAATACAACAATGCATCCATAAGATTATACATCAAGCTCAAGAGGGATTCATCCCGGGAACACAAGGATGAGTCAAAATATAAAAATCAATCAATGTGATACACCACATAAAGAAAATAAAAGATAGAGACCATATATAGTCATATCAACTGATGCAGAAAAAGCACTTGACAAAATACAATGTATATTTATGGTAAAAATACTGAATAAAATAAGTATAGAAGGGAAATATCTAAACATAATAAAGGTCATGTATGACAAACCCTCAGCAAACATCATACTGAATAGGAAAGGCTGAAGCCTATTTCCCTAAAATCAGGACCAAGGCAGGGATGTCCCCTGTCACCACTGCTATTCAATATAGTACTAGAAGTTTTAGCCACAGCAATTAGGAAAAAGAAAGGAATAAAAGGTATCCAAATTGGAACAGAAGAGGTCAAATTGTCACTATTTGCAGATGACATGATCCTTTATATAGAAAATTCCAGAGATTTATTAGAAAAAATAAATAAATACAGTAAAGTTGCATAATACAAAGTCAATGTATAAAAATCAACAGCATTCCTATATGGAAATGACCAATCTTCAGAAAAAGAAATGAAGGAGTCAACAAAAAGAATAAATTGCCTTAATAAAGAATGTGACAGACTTATACATGGAAAACTAGAAGACACCTATGAAAGAAATTGAAGCAGACACAAAGAAATGGGAAGATGTCCCCTGTTCATGGATAGGAAGACTTTAACTTAACATTGTTAAAATGGCCATTTTGCCCAAAGCAATCTACAGATTTAATGCAATACCTACCAAAATCCCACATTGATACTTTCACAAAATAAATAAAAGAATTATCAGATTTATATGGAACCATAAAAACCTTAAATTGCCAAAGCAATACTACATAAAAAGAATAAGGTTGGTGGTATTACACTCCCTGACTTCAATTTATATTACAAAGCATCAATAATCAAAACTGCTTGGTATTGGCAAAAAAACATAGACCAATGGAACAGAACTGAAAACCCAGAAATAAATTTACAAATCTATGGACAAATAATTTTTGATAAAGGAACAATGGGGAAAAGACAACCTCTTCAGTGGGTGGTGCTGGGAAAGCTGGAAAACATATGCAAAAGAATGAATCTGAGCTGTGAACTCTCACCATATACAAAAATTAACCCAAAATGTATTAAAGACCTTCATATAAGACCCAAAACAATAAACTGTATAGAAAAGAACATAGGTACTAAACTTATAGACCTAGGTCTCAAGGAAGACTCCATGAACCTGACAACGGCAAGGGAAGTAAAAGCAAAAATAAATGAATGGGACTGTAACAAATTAAAATGTTTCTGCATAGATGGTCCATACTTAAATGTAAGTATTTTATATTGTCCCCAAATAAACATTAAACTATTGGTTGTGTCCATGAAATTTTTGTTTGTTTGTTTGTTTGTTTTTTGTTTCCAGTTTTATATATTTTGCAATGAGTGAAGTCATACAGTTTTTATTTTTTCTGTCTGGCTTATTTCCCTTAGCACGATGATTTCTAGGTCCATCCATTTTGTTGTAAATGGCAGTATTTCATCCTTTCTTATATCTTAGTAATATTCTATTGTGTATATGTACCACTGCTTCTTTATGCAGTCATCTGTTGCAGGGCACTTTGGTTGTTTCCATGTTTTGGCCACTATGAACAGCACTGCAATGAATATTGGGGTACATAAGTCTTAGCAAACTAAGGTTTTCAAGTTTTTTGGGTAGATTCCCAGAAGGGAGATTGCTGGGTCATATGGTAACTCCATTCCCAATTTTATGAGGATCTTCCATACCATCTTCCATAGCAGTTTTACTAGTTTGCAGTCCCACCAGCAGTGTATGAAGGTTCATTTTTTTCCACACCCTGTCCAACACTTATTGTTCCTTGTATTGTTGATAATAGCTATTCTAATAGGTATGAGATGGTATCTCATTGTGGTTTTGATTTGCATTTTTCTAATAGCTGGTGAAGTTGAACATTTTTTCATATATTTATTGGTCATTTGTATGTCTTCCTAGGGGAAGTGTCTGTTCAGGTTCTCAGTCCATTTTTTAACTGGATTTTCTGTTGTTGAGTTGCACAAGTTCTTTATGGAGTTGAGATGTTAGCCCCTTATCAGAGACACTGTTTGTAAATATTTTCTCCCATTTGCTTGGTTGTCTGTTTGCTTTGTTGATGATTTTGTTTGTTTGTTTGTTTGCTATGCAGAAGCTTTTTAGTTTGATATTGTCCCATTCATCTACTTTTGCTTCTATTTTCTTTGCATTTGAGGTTAGGCTCACAAAGTTTTCCCTAAACCCAAAGTCTGTAAGTTTAGTTTCAATGTTTTGTTGTATACAATTTATTGTTTCAGGTCTTATGTGTTCTTTAATCCATTTTGTGTTAATTTTGGTATATGGTGACAGTTCGCAGTTGATTCATTCTGTGTATTTGGTTTTCCAATTTTGCCAGCACAATTTCATTTTCCCATTGTATATTTTTCACTGCTTTATCAAATCTTACCTGTTCATATATGTGTTGGTTTATTTCTAAGTTTTCAATTTCATTCCATTGGTCTGTGTTTCTGCTTTTCTGCCAATACCAAGCTTTCTTGATTATTGATGCTTTGTAGTATAGATTGAAATTGGAGAGTGTAATGCCTCTGCCCTTATTTTTTTTAATGTAGAATTGCTTTGGTGATTTAGGGTCTTTTTTGGCTCCATATTAATCTGATAATTCTTTTATTTTTATATTGAAAGAATTTTTTGAAATTTTGATGGGAATTGCATTAATTTGTATATTGCTTTCGGTAATATGGCCATTTTAACTATGTTCATTCTTCAAATTCATGAACACGCAATATCTTTCCATTTCTTTGTATTTTCTTCAATTTCTTACAGTTGCCAGTATATAAGTCCTTAAGTTTTTTGTTAAGTTTTCTCCTATGTATTTTATTCTTTTTTATTTGTTGCAATAACAAAACATGTTTTTCTCATTTCTTTTTCTGAAGTTTTGTTTTTGGTATATAGAAATGCAATTAAGTTGTGTATGTTAATTTCATATCCTGCAACTTTACTGTATTTGTCTATTATATGTATATTTTTTAAAGGAGGCTTTCAAATTTTCTATATAAAGGATCATGTAATCAGCAAAAGTGACCATTCAACTCCTTATTCCCAATTCAATACCTATTACTCCTTTCTCTTGTCTGGTTGCTCTGGCTAGAACTTCCAGTACTATATTGAATAGCAGTGGTGACAGGGGGCATCCCTGTCTTGTGTTTGATTTTAGGAGAATAGGGTTCAATTTCTCCCCATTCAGTACAACAGTAGCTGAGGATTTGTCATATATGGCCTTTATTATGTCGTGAAACTTTCCTTCTATATCCATTTTATTTAGTGTTTTGATCACAAAAGGATGTTATATCTTGTCAGATGATTTTTTTGCATCAATTGATATAATCATATGTTTTCATCATTTAATTTGTTTATGTGATGTATCACATTGATTGATTTGCATATGTTGAACCATCTTTATTTCTGTGGGATGAATTCCACTTGATCATGGTGTGTAATCTTTTTAATGCATTGTTATATTCTATTTGCTAGTATTTTGTTTAGGACTTTTTGCATCTGTGTTTATCAGAAATATTGATGTATAGTTTTCTATTTCATGTTATCTTTACTAGGCTTTGGAATTAGGGTTGTGTTGGCTTCATGAAATGAGTTGGAAAGTATTTCCTCTTCTTCAAATTTTTTGGAAGAGTTTGAGGAAGATAAGCATTAGTTTCTCTTTGAATGCTGAGAGAACTCATTGGTGAGACCATCTGATCCTGGGCTTTTGCCTTTGGGGAGGTTTTAGATTATCGTTTCAATTTTCTTACTACTGATTAGTGTATTTACATTGTCCAGTTTTTCTTGGTTCAGTCTAGATAGACTATATGTTTTAATAAACTTGTATATTTTTTCAAGGTTGTTAAATTTAGTGGCATATAGTCCTTCATATTTTCTTATGATTCTTTGTATTTTTGTGGTATTAGTGGTAATTTCTCTCATTTCATTTCTAATTTTGTTACTTGTATTTTTTCTCTTAGTGAGCCTAGCCAGGGGTTTGTCAATCTAATTGATTTTTTGTTTTTAAGAACCAACTTTGCATTAGTTTTTTCTATCACATTTTTTGTTCTCCTTTTCACTTATTTCTGTTCTAATTTTTATTATTTCTCTTCTGTTCTAACTTTAGTTTTTTTTGTTATTCTTTTTTAAATTCTTTAAGATGAAATGTTAAATTGTTTACTTGTGCTTTTTCTTGTCTCTTGATATAGGGCTGTAATGATAATAGTTTCTTTTTTATTACTGCTTTCACTGCATCCCAATAATTTATATGTTTTATTTTCATTGTCATTAGTTTCTATGTATTTTAATCTCTTTTTCATTTCTTCATTAATCCAGTCATTTTAAAATAACATGTTTAATCTTTATCTATATGTGATTTTTTTCTGCATTTTTTTGTGCAGTTCATTTTTAATTTCAAGGCTTTGTAGTCTGAACATATGCATGTATGATTCCAATTTTCTTGAATTGGCTGAGGATAATTTTGTGCCCCAGTATATGGTCTATCCTTGAGAATGTTCCATGTGCTCTAGAATAGAATGTATAGTCTTGTGTTGTAGAATGGAGTCCCCTGTAAATGTCAATGATGTTCAATTGTTGTAATTTACCATTTAAGTTGATAATTTCTTATCTATTTTATGTTTGGATGATCAATCCATGGCTGTCAAAAAAGTGTTTAGGTCCCTGAGTATAGTTGCATTCTTGTCAGTTTCACCTTTTAGATCTTTAAGTAGTTGCTTTATAAATTTTGGTGCTTCCTGGTTGGGGACATATATATTGATGAATGTCATGTCTTCTTGTTGTACTATCCCTTTTATCATTATGAAATATCCATTTTTGTCCTTTATTACCTTTTTTATCCAGAAGCCTGTTTCATCAGATTTAAGTATATCTATTCCTGCTTTTCTCTGGATGCCATTTGCTTCGAGTATTGTTTTCCAGTCTTTCACTTTGAGTTTGTGTTTGTTCCTGTGGCTGAAGTGGTCTCTTGGAGACAGCATATAGATGGGTTTTGTTTTTTTAATTTAATCATCTACTCTGTGACTTTTTATTGGTGGGTTCAGTCCTATACATTTAAGGTGATTATTGATATATGAAGATTGGCTAATTATTTTGTCTTTTGGTTTTTTTGTTGTTTGGTGTCTCAGTTTCTTCTTTGCTTTTTTCACTGTCTGATTTTTTAGTTTGTTGGTGTTCTATAATTTTTCCTTCTGTTTTCTTTTTGGTTGTGTGTCTTGGTTCTGGGGTTTTTTGAATAGTTACCATGAGGTTTATGAAAAGAAAGGTTTCTTGTATGTAGTAGCTCATTTTCTCAAGCATACTTTTAATTTCTATTCTCATTTCAGAATTTAAACCTGTACTTATTCCCTTTTTATTTTTCTTTGTCCCAACATTTTGCCATTTATTTTGGCTTTTTGTTTCAGGTTGAGTAGCCTCCTTCAGTATTTCTTAGAGTGCCAACCTTGTGTTGGAGAATTCCATCAGTTTCTGTATGTCTGAAAATGTCTTTATTTCTTCTTCATATCTAATACATAACTTTGCTAGATAGATTATTCTTGGCTGGCAGTTTCTTGCTTTTAATATTGTGAATTCATGATTCTACTCCCTCTTGGATTGAAGAGTTTCTGCTGAGAAGTTGATGAAGGGTGATGGGCTTTCTTTTGACAGTTATAATTTTCTATTTCCCTGGCTGCCTTGAGAATTCTTTCTTTGTCTTTGATTTTGGACATCTTCAGTATAATGTGTCTTGGAGAAGTTCTGGTGGGGTTCAGGTAGCTAGGGGTTGTTTTCTTCTTGTATTTGGGGTTACAGTTTTTACCATGGGGTTGGAAATTGATTAAGCTCTCATTATAACTTTGTTCTATTTCTCATGATATTTCTATTATTCTAATATTGCTCGTTCTAATTGAGCCAGATAGTCCTTGTTAAAATTTTTTCTTCTTTTGGATTCTCAAATCTCTGTCTCTTTCATTCTGTCCAATTCTTGTGTGTTTATCTTTGATATTGCTAATTCTTTCCTCCATCTGGTCAGCCCTGCTTCCTAGATAGTTAGTTTATACTTTATTTCTTTTATTGCATTATTTATCTTCTGAATTTCTATGTGATTCTTTTTTATAGTTTTAATGTTTTGTTAAACTGTTTTTTTGTTCAGAGATTTTTTTCCCTGATATCATTCATCTGGGTCTGAGTACTCAGGCAGCATTTCTTGAGCTCTCTGAGTATTTTCAGGACTGCAGTCTTGAATTATGTGTCAATTAGATCATATATTTTCAAATCTATAAGTTTCTTTTCTGGAGATTTTTTTATTTTCCCTCTGAGATACGTTGTTCCTGAAGGAGTTCATTGGAGTTAATATGTTTCTCTTCTTGGGCTTTTTACCCTGGCAGATATAGAGAGGTCCTTTTTTCACTTCCCAGATGATGTCACTGCAGCATCTTACAGCATTTTCTCTTGGTTGCTCAGTTTTCTCACTCTCAGAGCTTTTCTAGAGGGTGGGCTTCTCCTCTTTGATTCAATTGCCTTGGTTTCTATGTGTCTTCTCTTTGAAAAAAAATGTGGTGGGAGGTGATATTCTTTGCCTCTGAGATCAGTGAAGACAGTGGCTGCTGCCTTTGTTTTACAGTTTTTCTGAGCCTTCCTGCTAGTTTCTGCAGGTGTACGGTTTGTTAGGGAAGACCCAGTGCTTGTTCTTGGCACAGGGTAATGGTGGCTTAGAGGAGAGCAAGACAACGGAGTCAAACTTCGTGTTCACAGTTTCAGCCTACTAGTGGAGGCAGTGAGGTTCATTGCTGCTAATTATCCCAGTGTTGCCCTTTACCCTGAGTGCTTGCTCAACTTTGTAAGCCTGTTCCTCTGTCAGGAGCACTCAGAACCTGGGCAGGTACACTCTGCTGCTTAAGCTTGCTTCTCCATGTTGAGAGTTCCCAGCTATTTCTGGTATGTGCTGCAATACAAGACTGGCTTTCCAACAGAACTGCACCAAAGCTCAGGTGACTCTGCACAGCAAGGCAAGCTTGGCCTTCTATCAGGAGAACACCAGAGCAAGGGGGTGGGGTGTATACTGCAGTGCAAGCTTGGCCCTTGGTTAGGAGCTCACCAGAGCTTGGAGGATGTACACGGCAAAGCAATCCTTGTCCTCCATCAGGAGTGCATGGGGACAATCAATCACTGTTGGCCCCAGCTTTTTCTATTCTCCTGAGCCTGAATTATACCTGAGATTGTGTTTTGTTCTGGTCAATGATGCCTTGGCTGTTGGTACTTAGTCTCAAGCTTGTCAAGGGCCAATTTGTTGGCAAGTCCTGTACCTGTCAGCTCCTAGTTTCAGGTCACAATTGGCTGGGTGTCTGTTTTTGTCCCTGGCACTTTAAATCACCTTTGTCCAGGCCCTATCACATCCAGGGCATGACACTCTGGCTGGGGCCCTTGTGATCCTTGGCTTGGGCTTGGGCTTTATCTCATCTTCTTTCAGAGTAACTGTCAGTTACTATGCTGGGCTAGAATCATGACCACTTCAGACTATTTTCCCTGGCCCATGCCTTGGTTGTTTTTTTGTCAGCCCTGGGCTTTCACATACCGCTCCCTTCCCATTTCTCTCCTTCACTTCTCTTTTTCTGACTTTTAGGTATTTTCTTTTAGTGGGTGGATCTCTCAGATGAGGCTATGTCACCTGGGAAATCCCTTGTCAGATTTTCGCTGTTTAGTTTATAATTTTCAGGAGAAGTTTCAGGAATATCCTCTCATGCTGCCAACATGATTCCCCCTCTTCCCTATGTATTGCTTTTTAAAGATGAACTGAATTATGAAAGCAATGTATAGTATGATGTTTGCTCAAAAGATAGAATTAATCAAATGAATGCTAGCATCACCATGTGACAGGGAAGCACAGTAAAAGAAAATGGCAGAAGCAGAGTTGAAAAATCATTTTGAAGTGGTATTTGAAATTTGAGAATGTTGTTTGAGTTTCTCTCATGTTCTTCTGACTTAACACCCCTTGACTTCTACCTATGGGGACCTTAAAAAAATGTGGTGGACCATAGAAAACCAGCTACACTTGTGGTACTTCAGGGAGAAATTAAAGTGGCATGTGCAGTAAAAGAAATGGACACTTTGATCACTGTTGCTAAAGCAGTAGTTCATTGTAATCAGAAATGTCTGGATGCTGATAGTAACCACTTTGAGCATCTCTTCTAAATACAAACATGACTTGTATTCATCTTTTTTTATCAGTATATATTGAGTATTATAATTTTAACACAGTTATTTCTTTTCTTAAAATGTGTATACTTTTTTTTGGCATCCTCTTTGTGTGTGTGTGTGTGTGTGTGTGTGTGTGTGTGTGTGTGTGTGTGTGTGTATGCAATCTCCTACATCTTGGCATCAGAGGCAGAACATGCACATGGTCAGCCAGGACCCATGTTCAGAGACAATCAGCACCTTCTCTTTTCTTTACTTATCCCAAGTACATATTTTCTTGGTGTCAGATTACTTAGTCAATGTTATTATCCACTAAAACAGACTGCTACTTTGATTAGTCACATCCTGCTCATGACAGCTCCCAAAGATTTTTTCTCTGTCTGGAGGCTGCACATTAAGTGTGTCTTTAAGTTAAGGCATTGAGAACAAGTTTACAAATGAGGAATTTTTAAAAAATAGAAACAATATCTTTAAAACAATTATTGACAATGGGCATAACATGTTTAATCAGATAAGCTAATCAGCCACATGGCAAACGTAATAGAGAGAGATAGGATATTAGAAAGTCTATGTTTTCTAGCTCCATGCTGTGGTAGGCTAGAATCTTTAAAGCATAGGCTGTATCATACTCATGTTTGTGCTCTCTTGTTACTGTGAAATGATGATTTTTTTTTTCTCAGTCCTTCCCTCTTGAAGGAAAGAATTCAGTGAAGAGACAGAATTTGTGAAAACATAGGATAGTTAAAAGTTCATTGAAGAAAGTACATTCTGAGACTTGGAGCAGGCTGACCCGAGAGAGAAGGCTTACATTGTTTGGGGGTTTTTATACTTACAGGTGGAAGTTTCTCTTCCTTTCCCTCTTTGGTAATTTATTTGAAAGAAGAAAAGCTACATAATAACATAGTTTTGGGAAGCAGGATTTATGGTTGGATAAGTGGGGCTTTCCCCCCTTTGTGTTGCATTTCTGTGATTATTTTATCTTTCTCATTTCAAGATAGCTGATAAAGAGCTAGGGCTGATTCCTTATTCTGAATTTCTTTCCTGAGGGCTTTGTCTTTTTATTTTAGAAGTGTCTAGTTGGAGCCCCCAACAGGCCAGTTCTGTTATTAGCATTTTCTTCTTTTTAATTTAGGGACACCTGTTAATGGGCCTCCTAACAGGCAAGTTTTTTTCTTTGTATTCCTTTTAAATTTAGAGGCAGCTGATAATGGACCAAGATATTTTTCTTTTCCTGCTCATATTTACCTTCCTGCCTACTCTGTCACTCTCAGGTCAGCTGAGGTTGAATGAACCACATTGTATTTTCTCAATACTTGGTTATTGTGTATCTGAGGAGGTAGGCCCTGCATTTTGCCCCCTACTTTTCCATTTTGGGCCCAGAAGGGAAGCATGCTGAGTAATGGTAATAATCTTGAAAATAGGGGTGACCTTAAGAGATGTATTTAAGGGTGAGTTGACAATAATCATCTTACTATAGTCAGTTGCATGGGCCTTATCACTCAGACCCGCTGTGTCTTTCCTGGCTTTCAACTTCTTTCTTGATTTGATTTCATTGTTTTTTTTACCTTTACTCCTGCTCTGTTATTATGAACCTGATTAATTTGAGAGCTCAGTCACTGGGGCAAAATTAGACTCTTGGATCTTTCAACAACATCCCAATGTGCTAAAACTTGCAGTTTTGACCATAATTATCATTGTGCTTCCATTCCTGTCAAAACATTACATTTTTATTTTGCTACCTGCCCAGGTACATACCTAAGGTGTAAAGTCCTTAGAGATCTTACTATTCAATATAATATTTTTATTTTGAAAAATTTGTAACTTTTTAACTTTGAGAACAGCCAAATGCTATGTAACTGTTTATAATGGATGATTTTTTATGAGGGTAATAATTTTCATCTGATATTTTTTCCAGCATGTCACAATTTCTGTTTTCCAATATAATAATGCAAAAAGAAGTTCATGTTTTTTAAAAAAATTTTATTTTGAAATATTTTTAGATTTACAGAAAATTTAAGAAGATAGTACAGAGAATTTTCATATACCCTTTGTCAGTTTCCTTTAATGAGAATAACTTAACCCATGTCTTTTTTATTCATCTGTATCTACTGGAAACTTAGACTCAGCCCTCAAAAATGTCTGAGGTATAATCATCAAAATCACACTTTAAACTCTATCATGTAAGATTCATTTCTTGGTTCTCATTTGTCATGTTGTTTCAGCACAGTGGTCTGAATCAACTAGAATCTTGTGTAAGTTGTTCTGGTTTTTGAATTAGAAGGCCTGAATTTAAATCTTGACTGCTATGTACCAATTTCCTCCTCTGTAAACTGTGGACAAGAATATTCAATCTGCCAATCTCAGAAAGCTGATCTGAGAATTTATCATGTCAGCTGCAAGGATAATAGCCTTGCTCATCTCATTCATCACTGTTTCCCCCCTGTCTTATGAAGGGCCAGAACATAGCAAGCACTCAACAAACATGATTGTATTAAATGAGATAAGTTTATTATAAATTTAAGAATGGCATAAAGATGTTAGGAGTTTTAACTAATCATCTATAAATAGACAATAAGTTATTGATGTGATTAGCATCCTACTGTAAGAGTAGCATTGTACTTTCTATTTTCCAGATTTAATGCTCTAAGTTTATTTTGGTTTGACAATGTAATTTAGCTTAACTATGTTAAAATTTTTTTCTTTTTCTTGCTCCCTTCTCCTTCTGTCAGCTTTGATTACTGTCTGCATGACTGTTTACCCCAAGACCCTATACATTCTAGTTTCAATGGCTCTGTTTTCTTCAAGACTGAATGTCTGCCTCAGTAATTTACAGGACAACTAGCCTTAATGATTTGTCTCCTTAGGATTGCAAGCTGCTTTAGAAATTTGTTTGAATATGAGCATGAACATGTTAGATGTAGTGAGAAAGACCAATGAGGTGGTGGTTAGGAATTTCGGGTGAGGCAAGGACAGCCTACCATACAAAAGAGAAAAAGGAACAGATTTAGACAATATATTGGGGAATAAAACTGGTATAGTTAGACAAAAAGAAAAAAGGAACAGATTTAGACAATATATTGGGGAATAAACTAGCATCACTTGAACAGTGAAGAGATACAGGGAATGAGGGAAAGGAGAAATTGGGATGCTTTCCAGGATTCTAACTTGAGTGAATTGTGTGAGTAGTGGTGCCAACAACTGATTCAGAAAAGGTAGCAAAAGAATGAGGAGCCAATTTAGAGAAAAGATGATGAAGTCTGTCTTAGATTTCAGGTCTCTAGGTAGAGATGTCCATCAAGCCATTGTCTATGTAAGATTAGAGTTCAGGGAACACATGTCTGTGGGAATGTAATTCTTTTATTCCAAATGAGGGCATAGAATCTCTACATAGAAACCCACCTTAGGAATCTACCTCTGAACAGGCCCTAATATTCTCCTCCAACTCATCCTGTTTACACAAAGTTCACATGGTTGGCCTTGGAATTTCTTTGTCTCCACAACTCCCTTATATGTTCTCCCTCATAAAACATCATAAAGATATAAAATAGCCAATTGGGTAAGGTTAAGAGTGTGAGGTTTGAAGCCTTAGTCAACAGGGTAAGACCGTTTTAATTAAGCTTGAGTTAGGAAAAAACAAGCACATGACTCTACAGCTGAGGTGCCTGCAGCTTTGTCTGAGCTGATGCTATTCACACTTCTGCAGAAGTAAAGATTGCCTTGCTGAGATATTTGAATATCTGAGTATTTATCTGTGGCACTGGAGTTTTATTTCCAACATGTCTGAACTGAAGATTAGATCTGAAAGTAATCTGCTTAACAGTGGAGGCTCAAATGACCAGAGTGAACAGGATGGCCATAGGCAGTATGAGCAACAGTAAGTCCAGGTTGAAACTCTGGGCATAACATTTAAGAGGCAGAGAAGGAAAGATTAAAAGATGCAGAGCCACAGAAGAATATAGACACAGACCTTAGGGAGTAGTTTCAAAAAGGATGAACTGATCTACAAAGTCAAATATAGCAGAGGCTGAGTAAGATTAGAAGTGAGAAACATCCAGTAGATTTGGGAACTCTTCATGGGTAACTTCATTGTGAGAATTTTGGAATCAGTGGGAATGTAGAAAGAGTACAAGGCAAGGTTGAAGAGTGAAAAGATGCATCCCAAGGTGGTAAAACTATAAATAAGAGCAAGGAAATGATTACCCACCAAAGCCAGAATGCTGGTCACTTCCTCTGGGGAGAGAATAGTGCAGAGGGTTTTGGGGTAGCTGAATTTTTTTATTTCTTGAACATAATGGTGTTATATAACTTGACTGCTTGTTACATCAATAATTTATTAAATTGTACATGATTTATTGCATTTTTTAAACATGTAATTCAGTTTGCATTAACTTGAAGTTGCCACCTCTGGACACCTGTTTTGTCAACAACCAAGATTTTTTTCCTCAAGATTTTCACCCAAGATTACCTCCCCACATTCCTTTTACTTTGTTCTGCCTCTTCTTTTCTGCCTCTTCATTTTTGCTGTGCTTGGATAGACAGGATGGGCTTCCACCCTCCCCAAATGCTAGCATTTTGAATAAATCTGCTTTTTCTTTCCACCAAATTTGTCTGTTAATTATTGGCCTATGAGTGGCAAGCAGCCAGATCCTTAGTTTGGTAGTACTACCCCATACATCTCTTTTTATTTTGTTTATGATACAATCTGAACCCCTTTATGAGTGCCTGGCAGGGAATGGGCATATTGAACTGCCTTTCAATCTTGTTAAGCTACTTTTTAAAATGCTAGGCAAAGCAGTATTATTTTTGCTAATTTTTGTTATTTTTGCTAATAAATGTTTTCTAGCAGCTGATGAAAACTTGAAAGACAACAGTATTCTTTCTTCAGAGTCCTGTTGTCCTAGAATGTTGATATGCATTTTTTGTTATATATTGTATTGATTCTATTCCATGAGAAATGTAAATGTTTATAAGAGAGGAGGCCCTGCCTTAAGGAGTTATCCACCCATATCTAGTGTGCCAGAAACTTCCTGTCTAGGTCCAAAAATACTCCCCATATTAACTCCACCCCCATGAAAAACTTAACTTCTTGGACTCTTGAAACTTGTGTGGATTCATGCTAATTCTTATTTTGTTTTGTTTTGTTTTCTGTAAAAGCCCACCAAGAATTCATGCCAATACATTAGAACCACCAATCGAAAGGCGACATGATTGTTCCTTTGTCTGAAAGACTGTAAATCCTATAAAAGGACAGGACCAGAGTGAATTGGGGAGCTTGGTCTTTTTAGATTTTTGTCTGCCACTGCTCCACCAGTCAAATAAAGAACCCCTTCCTTTTCTATCTTTGGTGTTCAGGTGATTCTTTCTCTCTGCTGGGCCTAATTTCCTGCTACATATTTTGGTGCATTGGCCAGGAAGCAGGCCCACCTGCAGAGAGAGAGCAAGGTCAGAATCACCTGGTGTTTTCCACCAACCCTCCAGAGCACCCACAGGGGTGGGGAAGCCCAATCATCTGGGTGACATGAGGATGTCAGGGATGGCTAGTTTTGCTTCCCTGTGTGGACACCTTGACAGGGTGCAGATAGAAACTCCCTTCAGTAAGTTCCCAAGGCGTTGAATACTGAGAGGAATGGGCACCAAGGGACCAAGAGATGTCTGAAACATGGTAGGACTGGCCTGGGGAAAAGTGAAAGGAACTGCTTCTTTTGAAGAGAAGGGAAGGCTGATCCCCCTTTGGTACCTCCTGAGTACTCTTCAAGGTAGTCTGAGTGGGAAACTAAGGCTGCCCAGGACTAGAACTTGGGTTGGATTTTAGTGAATGTGAGTGCTTGGAAAGGACTGAGGCAGACACCAAGGAGAGAGTTCTGACTCCTCCTCACAGGGCTGAAGCAAGAGTAGAGTTTCAATCCGCAGTTCCGTGGTGACCTCATCCAGGTTATGGTGATATTGGACTGAGTCTGATCTGAGTTGGGAGTTTATACCACCCCGCTTATTGCTAAGAGGCACCTACATCCCCATGAGGTGAGCAGCCAGAGACAATGTAAGTGATTGTGCGACTCCTCTTGATATTCCCCTGCCCTCTCTCCTTGAACCTCTTTGTGGTGTGACTATTGTTTGTCCGAGGGAGAATCATGGGAGGTATGCAAGGGAAACCTTCCACCATAGCAACCATGTTGAGGAATTTTAAGAAAAGATTTTCTAGAAATTATGGAGTTACTATGACCCTGGGGAAATTGAGAAGCTTGTGTAAATTAGAAGATGAGAAGACAGGCAGACCTCATAGCAGCCGCTTTGAATCAGAATAGAAGAAGGGGATCCCAAACACTTAGGCAAGGAGGAAAGGAAGCTGAAGGAACGAGGGGCCAGCAGAAAGGCCCCCTTTAAGATGTGACCAGTGCGCCATCTGCTGGTAAACAGGGCACTAGAAAAATGAGTGTCCTTAGCGAGGACAGGGTCTGGCAGCCCTGCCGAGAGCAGGTATCAAGGAAGAGGCAGCCTTGTTCATTGTGACTGGGGCTAGAAAGAAAATGTGTTATTCAGAACATACCAGTCCCAAAGACGAGAAGGCAGATTAGAGAGTTCCTAGGAGCAATAGGATTTTGCTGCATATGGATCTCAAACTTTGCAGTTCTGGCCAGATTGCTCTATGAGGCCACAAAGCAGGAACAGAGGGAGCCAATAGAATGAGGATATGATGAGCAAAGGACATTCATGAAGCTAAAAGAAGAACTACAAACAGCCCCAGCATTGGGCCTCCCTGATCTATATGTAACAGAAAGAAACAAAGCAGCTATGAGGGTATTGACCCAGAATGCAGGGTCATGGGTAAGGCTGGTTGCCTACCTTTCCAAACAACTTGACAAAGTCTCATAAAAATGGCCCTCATACCTAAGAGAACTGGCAGTGACAGCCATGCTGTTGCAAGAGGCTAAGTTAACTCTTGGTCTAAATTTAAGGGTGTGGATGCCACATGTGGTAGTTACTCTGATGAACACCAGGGGGCACTACTGACTGACAAATATACATCTTACCAACTACCAAAGCCTGCTATATGAAAATTCAAGACTAGCAATAGAGTTTGCATCCTCCTTGAACCCAAGCCACCTTACTCCTGGTGGGAGATGGGGAACCTGAACATCACTGCGTGGAAGTCATTGAGACAATATATTCAAGTTGGCCTGACCTGCTTGACCAGCCACTATGGGACCCAGATTTGGAACTTTTTGTAGATGGAAGCAATTTTGTCAACTCTGTTGGAGAAAGGCAGGCAGGGCATGCAGTTGTGACTTTGACTGAGGTAACTGAAGCAAAGCTCCTGCTCCAAGGAACATCTACCCAGAAGGCAGAACTAATAGACCTGACTTGGGTCCTAGAATTGAGCAAAGGGAAGCATGTGAACGTCTTCACTGACACATGATTTGCTTTACTCACCCTCCATGTACACTGGGCTATCTACAGAGAAAGGGGACTTTTAACAGCAGGAGAGAAGGATCTAAATTATCCAGGTGAGATTTTATAGCTCCTGGAGGCTATATGGAAGCCTAAGTGAATGGCAGTTATCCACTGCCAAGGGCATCAAAAAGCAGGGACCACTGAAGCCTAAAGAAATTCAAAGGAAGACACCAAGGCAAAGAGAGCTGTTGCACTTCAATACTAGGCTGCCACGTAGTCCATCTAATCTTGTGTGTGTCCCCCTATTGAGGAATCTTTTGGCTGGTTCTTTTAAGACACCTTTTTGTATGCCCACACCATTAAGCAGATGCTACTGATTACTTTCCTATTTTTCCACCACCTCCCTCTCTAACTGAAGAAAGTTCCTAGCCCTTCCCACACTCAGAGTGGGACCCTATATCTCACAATCCTGTCTTCTCTTTGCCCCATGGGAAAGCAATTAGAACAGAGGGCACATTTAGGGTACAGGTACCTTTTTCAATATCAGATATGCAGCAATGTAAGAAAAAACTAGGGAAATATTTTGAGGATTCTAATAAGTTTGCAGATAGGTTTCAGCAACTGGGTAAAAGTTAAAGTCTTATCAGTTTTTCTCACTCTAGTGGTTTTCAAAGTTGCAAAAAGCTGAAATGTAAACAAGATTTTCTGCATGAGGTACTGACCACTATCTCCTGAAGAAGAGGCAACTAAAGAGAAAAAAAAGGCACTTTTAAAATTAAGCTTCTCTCAAACCAGTCTTTTAACTTCCTTGGAGCTGTAGCAAATGAATGGAAGACCTTGAGTCCTCTTTAGAATTACTAATAGGTCTTTTATGTTTATAGATTTGCCAATAAAAATGCTAATTGTTTGCCTTTTTGGTTATCAGTAAAAATTAAGGTTCTGAGTGTTATAGGTGCTAATTAATATAAGAAAAGAAGATGTATGTTTTAAGAAGGTATAAGGTATGAAAATACATTTTTGAAGGAACTGAAAGAAAATAATTTGTTATAAAAATGTTGATTTCTGAATGAGTAGAAAGAAATGGACAAGCTAAGAGGAACTAAAAAAGTTTTAGAAGATTTGTGAAGAAAAAATCCAGAAGTTTTGACATGTAGTTAAACTGAAAAAGCTTAAGATCCCCCTGACTTATTGTTACATACCCGATGAGACAGCTCAAATCCTAAGAAAGGCCAAAGAAATTTATTTTAATGTCTTTAGCAACTGAGACAGGAAAAACAAGGGAGGAACAGAGAAGTGGAAACAAGACCAGAGACAGGACAGACTTTTGGCTAGTTATAAAGAGAACAAGGCTAAAGCCACCTCAGGGCCACCTCAGAACCCCAGAGGAACACCAGGTAAAGGAGCCTACTTTGGGTGTAGAAGCCCAGATCTCTAAACCAAGGAATGCCTTAGTCCTCCAAAGCAGTTGTTTCCCCCATGCAACCCTAAAGGGCACAAGAAAAGGGTTTGTTTCCTATTCCGAAGGGAGCAGGGACCCATTTCTTCTCCACAAAAGGCTGTGATAAACTGATGGAGTCAAAAATAACTAGCAGCTTCCAATAAGGAAAACAACCACTGCTATGACAGGGGAGGAAATGTGGGTGACACTTGAAATGGCAAATAAGCCTGTTAATTTTCTGTTCAATATTAGGAGTC
This sequence comes from Lyroderma lyra, assembly GCA_004026885.1. Taxonomy (NCBI): domain Eukaryota; kingdom Metazoa; phylum Chordata; class Mammalia; order Chiroptera; family Megadermatidae; genus Lyroderma; species Lyroderma lyra. The sequence goes on along the minus strand of PVJL010007804.1, from coordinate 34,234 downwards.
ATTTACTCTGTCTTAGCCAGTCACTCTGGACTTAATTTCTCTAAAAACTTGCTCGATAGTAAAAATAGATTTGGGTTCATACTCAGCCTATTTCTTGCCAGTGGCCTATACTTTAAAGAAAAAAGTAAAAGGAGCCAATTACTATTGTTTTAATGTTTCAATTGATACAAGTTTAAATTGCAATTCCACTACTTCAATCAGTTATACAAATGCACATATCAAATTTGCTGCTGGATGGTTTCTTCTGTATGGAAAGATTGTCTGTTCCTATGTACCAGGAAATAGCACTGGGGAGCCCTGCACCCTAGGTAGATTAACTGTTTTTCTCCCCCCAAAGTCTCACTAGACTAGGCATCATAGGGAACTCAGTTTAGATTCTGACTGTGACAATGACCTGCATTTATACAGTCTGGCTGAATACACAGCTTTATCTCTGTTTATAGTACCAGCCATGACTATTGCTCTGAATGTAGAAATTACTAAAATGGCTTGCTCCATGGCAAAGACAAAATGCAACCTTCCAGGTCATCCATGCCATTAGAGAGGAACTAGAACAGGTCAGGAAAGCCATCCTTGAAAACAGAGCAGCTATAGATTATCTGCTATTAGGGCACAATCATGAATGTGAAGAATTTAAAGGGCTATGTTGTTTTAACTTCCCAGACAACTCACAGTTAATTGAAAGCTAAGTCAAACAAATTTGTAACATAGTGACCAATATCAAACAGGGAGAAGGATCTTTTGGTTTTGATATTTTCTCCTTTACTTCTTGGCTGCCCAACCTTGATGGCTTAAAAGAAATGTTTCTCACCTTTCTTTTATTTATTGTCATAGGAATAATCTTGCTGCTGCATTCAATGTGCTCCTGCTTGCAAATCTCTCACTAGCTGGATGCCAAGAGTTACACGACAACCAAAGACTAGAATTTTCTTCCAGTGACCTGATAACCAATTTCATCTTAAGGACAATCACGATACAATTGATACCCCAAGAAGGCTTCCAGCCCATCTTGAACAAATCAAGGTATAGGATCATATCTTCTGGGGGTTCCCTGGAGGTGTAGTGGCTAGGCTTTGGTGCTCTCAATGCTGCCATGCTGCAGCCTGGGTTCGATTCCCAGCCAGGGAGCCACCAAAAAAAAATACTGCTCTATTTCCCAGGCTTAATTTGTTTCTTCTCCTAGGCATACCATGCCATACACTCACACAGGAAGTATCCAATGAGAACGATGTCCTATTTCTTATAAATAACTAAAATGAGTCAGAGTAAAAGATTCAAAATGGAAAAGGCTCTTTGATCCCCCTCCCCATTTTATCTCATTGAGTCTCACAGAGGCAAACCATGCTCGTAAAACTCTTTGCTCTCCCTCTCCCTTTTAACTACAGCTGGTTAAGTCTTGCAGAGGCAGAACATGCTGATAAAGAGAGAAGTTACCATAGGGGATCGGAAGGATAATAAGTGGTCCCCTGAGAGAATAATCCAATGTTATGTCCAGGCTACATGGGCCCAGGATGGCTCTTGGGGATATCACACCCCAATCTACATGCTAAACTGAATAATTAGAATGCAATCAGTGCTTGAGATAATAACTAATGAGACTGGCAGGGCACTGACACTCTTAGCATGGCAGCAAAGCAAGATCCATAATGCTGTCTATCAAAACAGACTGGGGAGGAGGACAAGATGGTGACTGGAGAGGAGGTCCCTAAAGCCTCTCCCAGAAAACACAATTGAATGGCCACCCAGGAGCCAAGAAAGAGGACCCTGGGTGACATAAAAAAGCAGCTGAGATATCCACGCATCGCAAGTAAACACCTAAAGGTTGGAGAGAAAGGGGCGAGCAGGAGAGAGGGGAGGGAGCAAAGACAGATTGCAACAGGACTCGATTGCATCTGGCTGCAGTGCATGGGAGGGGAGAAGCCAAGAGGTGACAAGAGAAAAAGCCCTAGCAAAGTGGCAGAGCAGTGGGAGTCCGTTGGGGAGCTAGGCTGGGGAGCTGGAATTTGGAGCGGCGAGTTGGGGACAGAGCTTGGGAGACAGCCTCTGGAACTCTTGAGTGGTAGCAGGGCTGAGCGAGGACTCTGAACTATAGAGATGACATCTTGCTCTAGGCTCCCTTGGGACCCACAGCGCAGGCACGCGCGGTTCCTGCACAGAGCTGCAGTTCCTGGTCCCGGCCCACTGCGAGGGCAAACCGGTTGCAGCGTGGGCAGCGCACAGCCCCTAAACAGGGCTACAGCTCCCGCTCTAGCCCACTGCAGAGGCGGACCGGCTGCCGGCATGGCGTGCACAACTCCTGCGCAGGGTTGCAGGTCCCCTTCCCAGCCCGCTGCAGAGGTGGGCTGGCTGCCTTCCTACCACGGGGTCAGCCCCACAGCTTCGGACTTGTGTACATGCGTGCTCGCACGCCCCTGGGTCCTAAAAGTAGTGCGAGCCTGCAGAATCTGCCCCAACATTTGGCTACAGAAGCAGGCCTGGGAAGAAAGGCGGATTTGATAGTATTCGCCCCAGCCAGCAGGAACAGCCTTGGCCCGCATCACCCAGCTTCCCCAGTATAGGGCAGAAGGTGGAGCTGCCCCGATGTGCCTTTTGTTGGCCTCTCCCCTTTCCTACAACCTCCCCAACCAACTAACTACTACAGGAAGCGAAGGGACCATGATAGATGGGCAACGCCTCCAAACGTAGCAGGAGACCAGAAATAAGAAATAAACAACCCCTCTCTCTCCCAAAACTTGCCCCCCAAGTACCACCTCGTGTCTATCCTACAGCAAGACACCACAAAAGTACCAATCTGGGCTCCTGACCACTACTGAACATAACGCCCTTATGCCAAAGAGGAAGAACCCAGCAGACAAGATGAATTCCTTAAAATCTAAAACTCCACAGAAAGAACAGGAAATTTATCAAGATAGCTTCTTAGACCTAGAAGTTTCCAAATTAAATGACAGAGAATTTAAAGTAGCTCTTCCAAAGGTTGTGAGAGAAATGAAAACATACTGGCAGAGCACCATGGCTGAGATAAGCAACATAAAAAAGGACATGAATGACATAAAAAAAGGATCTCCATGAACAAAAGGAACAATTTAACAAAGAAGTTCCAAACATTAGGAAGATTGAGATGGAAATGCGAGAGATAAATAATACAATAAAAGAAGTGAGAAATAAAACAACTGCCATAGGAAACAGGGCCAACCAGATGGAGGAAAGAATTAGTGATATCAAAGATCAGAACATGGAAACAGCTCAGAAAGAGGAAGAGAAAGAATACAGAACCAAAAGGATTGAAAGAACTCTACAAGAACTATCTGACTCCATGAGACAAAACATCAGGATAATAGGAATAGAAGAAGGGGTTGAGCATTCTACAGAGAGCATATTCAAACAAATAGTAGATGAGAAATTTCCAAACCTGTGGAAAGATCTGGAACCCCACGTTCAAGAAGAAAAGAGGTCCCCTAGATACCTGGACCCTAACAGATCTTCTCCAAGACACGTGGTACTAAAGATGTCCAAAGCTAAAGACAAAGAGACAATTCTCAAGGCAGCCAGGGAGAAAAGAAACTCTGCAAGCCAGGAGGGAGTAGAATCCAATATTCAAAAATTTAAAAGAGAGGAACTTCCAGCCAAGAATAAATTATCCAGCAAAATTATCTTTCAGATATGAAGGTGGAATAAAGACCTTTTCAGACACACAGAAGCAGAGGGAATTTGCCAGTACAAGGCCAGCACTCCAAGAAATACTGAAGAAGGATCGTCAACCTGAAACAAAACATCAAGAAAAATGGAACAAAGTTGGGGCAACAAGAAAGAAACAAAACTAAAACAAACACAAACAAAGAAATAAGTAATGGCCACAGGAAATCCTCACATATTGATCATCACTCTAAATATTAATGGACTGAACTCAACAATAAAAAGACACAGAGTAGCAGACTGGATTAAAAAACAGAACACATCCATATGTTGTTTCCATGAAACACACCTCAGCCATAAGGGTAAACACAGACTCAGAGTGAAAGGATGGGAAACAATACTCCAAGCAAATGGTAACCAGAGAAAAGCAGGAGTTGCCATACTGATATCTAATGAAATAAACTTCAGGTTCAAAAAGATAGTAAAAGACAAGGATGGACATTACATAATGATAAAAGGCACAATACAACAACAAGAAGACTTGACACTAATTAATATATAGGCTCCCAATCAAGATACACCAAAATATACAAAGAAACTACTAATAGATTTGAAAGGAGAAACTGATGAACACACAATCATTGTGGGAGACTTAAATACTCCGCTAACAGCCATGGACAATCATCCAAACAGAAAAGAAATAAGGAAAGCTCTAAATGACACATTACAGCAATTGGACATAATTGACATTTACAGGACACTTCATCTAGCAAAAAGAGACTATTCCTTCTTTTCTAGTGCACATGAAACATTCTCAAGGATAGGTCACATGCTGGGACACAAAGGCAGCCTCAGCAAATTCAAGAAGATGGAAATCATACCAAGTGTATTCTCAGATCACAAAGCTTTGAAATTGAAGATCAACTGTAAAAGGAAAGCAGGAAAAAACACATATACATGGAGACTAAGCAACAGCTTATTAAAGAAGGACTGGATAAAACAACAAATAAAAGATGCGATTAAAAAATATATAGAAACTAATGACAATGAAAATACAACGTATCAGAATTATTGGGACACAGCGAAAGCGGTAATAAGAGGGAAATTTATATCACTACAGGCCTATCTTAAGAAACAAGAAAAATCACAAGCAAACCTCTTATCATTCCATCTTAAAGAACTCGAAAAAGAAGAGCAGACAAAACCCAAAGTCAGCAGAAGGAAAGAAATAATAAAAATTAAAGCAGAGCTAAACCAATTAGAGAACAGAAGGACAATAGAAAAAATTAATATTATGAAGAGCTGGTTCTTTGAGAAAGTCAATAAAATTAACAAACTCCTGGTGAGACTAATCATAGGACTAAAGGAAAGGACAAAATTATCCAAAATTAGAAATGAAAGGGGAGAAATTGCCACTGATACCACAGAAAAACAAAGGATTATAAGAAAATATTATGAAGGAATTTATGCCACAAAATTTAACAACCCAGAAGAAATGGACAATTTTCTAGAAACTTATAGCCTATCTAGACTGAACCAAGAAGAACTGGATAATCTAAATAGACCAAATCATAGTGAAGAGATTAAAATGAATATCCATAATCTTCCTAAAGGCAAAACCCGTAGACCAGATGTTTTACCAATGAGTTTTACCAAGCATTCAAAGAAGAATTAATACCTATCCTCCTCAGACTCCTCCAAAAAATTGAAGAGGAAGCAATACTTCCTAACTCATTCTATGAGGCCAACATTACTCTAATACCAAAGCCTGGCAAAGACAACACAAAGAAAGAAAACTATGGACCAATATCTCTGATGAACACAGATGCAAAAATTCTAAACAAAATATTAGCAAACAGAATACAACAATGCATCAAAAAGATCATACATCAAGATCAAGTGGGATTCATCCCAGGAGCACAAGGATAGTTCAACATACGAAAATCAATCAATATGATACACCACATAAACAAAATAATAGATAAGGCCATATGATCATTTCAATTGATGCAGAAAAAGCTTTCAACAAGATACAGCATCCATTTATGATCAAAACACTAAATAAAATAGGTATAGAAGTATCGCAACATAATAAAGGCCATATATGACAAGCCCTCGACTAACATCATTCTGAATGAGGAAAAGCTGAAACCTATTCCCCTAAAATCAGGAACAAGACAGGGATGCCCCCTGTCACCACTGCTATTTAATATAGTACTGGAAGTTCTAGCCACAGCAATCAGTCAAGAGAAAGGAATAAAAGGTATCCAAATTGGGAAAGAAAAAGTCAAATTGTCACTATTTGCAGATGACATGATCCTTTATATAAAAGATTCCAAAGATTCCACCAGGAAGCTAATAGAAACAATAAACGAATATAGTAAAGTCACAGGATACAAGATCAATGTACAAAAATCAACAGCATTCCTATATGCAAACAACGAATCCACAGAAAAAGAATTGAAGGAGTCAATTCCCTTTGCTATCACAACAAAAGAATGAAATACCTGGGAATTAACAAAGAATGTGACAGACTTATACAGGGAAAGCTATAAGACACTTTTGAAAGAAATTGAAACAGACTTTAAGAGGTGGAAAAATATCCCCTGTTAAGGAAGACTTAACATTGTTAAAATGGCCATTCTGCCCAAAGCAATCTACAGATTTAATGCAATACCCATCAAAATTCCACAATGATACTTTCATGAAATAGATAAAAGAATTAGTAAATTTATATGGAACCATAAAATACCTCGAATTGCCAAAGCAATACTACATAAAAAGAATAAGGCTGGTGCCATTACATTCCCTGACTTCAATTTATATTACAAAGCATCAATAGTCAAAACAGCTTGGTACTGGCAGAAGAGCAGAAATATAGACCAATGGAATAGAACTGAAAACCCAGAAATAAACCCACAAATTTATGACAAATAATTTTTGATAAAGGAGCAAAAAACATACAATGGGGAAAAGACAGCCTCTTTAGTAGGTGGTGCTGGGAAAACTGGAAAACCATATGCAAAAGAATGAACTTGAGCTGTGAACTCTCTCCATATACAAAAATTAACTTGAAATGGATTAAAAACCTTCATATCGTACCTGCAACAATAAACTGTATAGAAGAAAACATTGGTACTAAATTTATAGACCTAAGACTCAAGGAAGACTTCGTGAACCTGACCTCAAAGGCAAGGGAAGTAAAAGCAAAAATAAATGAATGGGATTATATCAAACTAAAAAGCTTCTGCACAGCAAAAGAAACCATCAACAAGGCAAAGGGACAGCCAACTGAATGGGAGAAAATATTTGCAAATATCACACAGATAAGGGTCTAATATCTAAAATATATAAAGAACTAATAAGACTTAACAATAAAAAAAAAAACCCAAACAACCCAATTAAAATGTGGGCAGAAGAACTAGACAGACACTTCTCCCATGAGGAAATACAAATGGCCAGCAGATATATGAAAACATGCACATCCTCATTAGCTATCAGGGAAATGCAAATCAAAACCACAATGAGATACCACCTCACACCTGTGAGAATGGCTATCATCAACAAGACAAGGAATAACAAGTGCTGGAGAGGATGTGGAGAAAAAGGGACTGTGGTACACTGCTGGTGGGAGTGCAAATTGGTACAACCACTATGGAGGACAGTGTGGAGGTTCCTCACAAAATTGGGAATGGAGTTACCATGTGACCCAGCAATCCCCCTTCTGGGGATCTACCCAAAGAACTTGAAAACCTTTGTCCGCAAAGACTTATGTACCCCAATGTTTATTGCAGCTCTATTCACAGGGGCCAAAACATGAAAACAACCAAAGTGCCCTTCGACAGATGACTGAATAAAGAAGCTGTGGTACATATACACAATGGAATATTACTTAGCTATAAGAAAAGATGAAATATTGCCATTTGCAACAAAATGGATGGACCTGGAGATCATCATGCTTAGTGAAATAAGCCAGACAGAAAAAACAAAGAACTGTATTCACTCATATGCAGAATATAAAACTGAAAGCAACAAAGAGAAAAGGAATGAACAAACAAATAACCCATGGACACAATCAATAGTTCAATGTTTATTTGGGAATGAGTGGGTTAGAGAGGGGAGAAAGGGGGAGGGATGGGAGAGGAGGGAGGGGAAGCTAAATATAAGGTGATGGAAAGAGAACTAAAATATGTATATACATTCCCAACTTTTATCAGGTTCAAATTTACTTGGATATGATCGTGGAATAAAGTGATGATACCCCAAAGAAACCCCCCTCCCCCCCAAACCCCCCCCCCCAAATGCCCAGACTGGACTTAGATTGTTGTGGCAGGACTGATAAGTGAAGAAGTCAAACAGCACTCAGAGCGTTGGAGAATCAGTTTATTAAGCCAGCGGGCTCAGAGGAGTTATAGTCTCCAGAGTCTGACCCTCTTCCTAATAGGCTTTTAGGATATGTATAGGGTTGAGATGGGGGCAGGTAGATGCAGCAAGTAAGCAGGGTTACAAAAGCTAAATGCATACATTGGGCAACTGGGGGAAGAAATGAGGAGGTAAGAGTTCACAGAATGTACATTAAACAGCTTTGTCAGTAATTTTTCATTTCATTTCTTCCTTTGATGCACTTATCATTCTGTTCATGGGGCATCACCATATATCTCCAACTTGGTGTAGGCCAGGGATTGGTATCCCTGTAAGGCTAATACTTGAGCAGTGGTTGCCCTGTTCACCATGGTTTCAATGAACTGGGTAATAGCTCAGAGGATACAGGGTCCTAGTGAATGGGGATGCCCCTAACCAGTCCTGTAGCTAAGAGAAGAGTCAGGATCCTGGAACTGGCTAGGAGTACAAGCTGACAAGTCACTACAATTCTACCACTGGTTGGAGTTCCGGGTGCCATCAGTGGAGGTCCTTTGTTTGGTCCTGGGTTGGAAGTCTGACACCTTCTCCAGTATAATTTGCAATGGTCATGAATAAGCGGCTTGGGTTGTTCAGGTCTCCTATGGGTCTGCTGTGTCGGCACTTTTTACCTGAGTATGGCAGATCCAGGGTACTGTACCTGCAATTTTAATAGCAGTTAGAGTAGTCAGTATAACCATGTGTGGGCCTGTCTACACAAGTTGTAAATGTTTCTTTTTTCAGTCCTTAACCCAGACCATACTTTTTGGCTGGTGGAGGTGGATCTAGTTTTCTAAAGCGATTAGGGCCTGGTCTAAGATGTCTCAGTTTATTGTGTGGAAGGTCTTTTCTAACATCTGGATGTAGATGGACAGGCCTAGTTTCCCTAGTTGTTGAGGGTCACCCTTAAGCCTACTGATGATAGGTGAGGGTCTGTGATATAGAATTTCAAATGGGGAATATCCCGAGGGTCCAGGAGTACATCAGACCCACGTTAAGGTGAGAGGTAGTATGTCTACCCATGGGAATCCTGTTTCCTGACAGAACTTAGCTAGCATAGTCTTGAGGGTTTATTTCATGAGTTCAACTTTTCTGGAGCTTTGAGGCCTATAAGAAGTTGTGTAATCTCCAGGTAATCTTCAGCAATTTTGCTATGGTTTGGACAACATGGGATACAAAGGCAGGTCAATTGTCCCACCCTATTGAAAGGGGAAGTCAATAGTGAGGTATTATTTCTCTCAGCAGAGCCTTCACAACCTCTCGTGCCTTCTTGGTGCAAGTGGGAAAGGCCTCGACCCATTTTGAGTATGTGCAGACTAAAACAAGTAGATATTTATGGCACTGACATGGCTTTACCTCAGTAAAGTCGATTTTTATGTCTTCAAAGGGGGGCATTCTGGTGATTTGAATACCTGGGACCTGTTTAAGTCCCTGTCCCACATTGTTTTTAGCACAAGTAGTGCACCTAATGCTAATTTGGGCACAGAGGGTTAGGAGCCTGGCAAGTAATAATATCTAGTGGGTCCCATTTTGAGAGTCATCTTTCCCCAATGAGTCAGGTCATGGTATTATTTGACCATGTGATAAGCTAATCCCTTGGGAATGAAAAGTCTCTGGTCTGGTAGTTGCCACCAGCCCTCATTAGTCTGAGTGCTTCCCTCGGCCTTTGCTTATTGATCATCCTCTGGAGTGTACCTCGGATTTTTCTGGTAGGCTTAGTGCTAAAAGTACCTTGGAGACCGGTTCCGGGTGTGGGGTTGTCCTGGTCTGGACAGCAATTTCTTGTGCTGCCTCATCTATCAGGCAGTTATCCTGACTGATTGGGTCAGTTCCCCTTTGGTGTCCTTTGCAGTGCATGACTGCTATTTCTTTCAATTGCAAAAAAGCTTCAAGTAGCTGGAGAATTTCTTCTTTGTTTCTGATCTCCTTTTCTCCAGCCATAAGTAGCTCTCTTTCTTTGTAAATGGCCCCATGGATATTTAAAGTGGAAAAGGCATACTTGGAGTCAGTGTAGATGTTGGCATTCTTCCCCTCTGCATACTGAGTGCCTGAGTTAAGGCCCATAGTTTGGCCCTTTGGGCTGACCATCCTTCTGGCAGTGCCCCAGCCTTGCTGACTCGGTCTCGGGTAGTTATTGCATAACTGGATTTTTGTTCCCTCTTCTGGATGAAGCTGCTCCCATCTGTGAAGGGTACCAGGTCACGGGGTGTGGGAACATCAGTGTGGTCAAGCCAGATGGAGAATTCACCCATGGTTTCCTCACAGTTATAGTCAGGTGGGCCCATCTCCATGGGAAGGAATGTGGTCAGATTCAGGGTGTTCACTGTTTCCAAGGTCACCTGTGGGTTCTCACACAGTAGGCTTTGGTAGTGTGTCATCCTGGCACAAGTGAGCCATCAGTAGCCTCGGCTGTTAATTAAGGCTGTTACCTCATGGGGACTTTCCTGTGGATGTCCTGGCCTAGGGTAAGCTTGTCAGCTTCTGGGATGAGAATGACTGTGGCTGCCAGTGCTCCATGATGCTGAATGGCTGTTAATATATCTGAGGTTTGTCTAGCTGAATGGTGCCATCCACATTCAGTTATTGGGGGTCCTGGGTTCCCCTCAAGGTCATCCAGTATGTGGCTGCATGTTGGGCTGAGTGTAGCCTCCTTCCAATGGGTTCTGGGTTGGGCTAGGTAGGCTCTGGCTCATGAGGAGAGAAGAACAATAATGGGGGCCCTGGCTAGGTGTGTTCTGGCTCATGAGTAGGAGAGACCAATGGTGGGTGTCCTGGCTAGGATGGCTCCCAATCATGAGAAGGGGAGACTGATGGTGCAGAGCTCTCAGGCAGGTCAACTGGTACCTGGAGAGCAGTCAGCAATGGAGGGACTAGCAGGGTCTATGGTGGAGGGGCTGGTTCTTCTTATGGGTCTCCCTGATGAATTGGTTTCAGTGGTCTTCCCCACTACTATGGTTGAGCTATTAAAACCCTGCACTATTCCTTACTGTTTGCACAGAACAACATCCAAGGAGGGGCAGTCTGTACTATTTGAAACCATGACTCTATGTAGGGAAACTGTTCAGGGTAGCCAGGGCTCCCAGTGATCACTTTATAAACTGAGAGGTCTAAATTTCCTTCTAGTGGTCAGCCAACCTAGAAACTAGGCCAGTCAATTTCACAGAGAGTTCAGAGTTTTCCTCGTGTCAATCTGACACCATAATCATCAGAATAACCTTCCTTAAAGTTCTTGAGCGTACAATCTAATACAGTTGGCTTGGACTGGCTAAACCCCATTTCTTTATGTACCTAATGTGATCCTCCCAGGTGCCCTCCCATGTCCAGTGTTGCAAAACAAACAAAACATGGGAGTTCCTGGAGAAGGCCTTTCAGATGCCCGCCTGGCCACATCCCTTGTAGGGCTTTAAGGTGCATCTTGGCTAAGGTGCACCAGTATAAACCCCTGGCCTGGTTGTCCCCAAGAGGACATGTCCCATTTTGCCTGATGACTTTGCCATAGAACCGAATGTTGGGGCCCACTCAGACTCCATAGCTATTGTCGTGGAGCCATAGACATAGTCACACAATCACACATCCAATCACACAGAGGTTATCACATATCCCTCCTAGCCCCTGGGTTTTCCCTACCTGATGTCTCACAGTGGAGACTTTGGGTGGCAGTCAAGTTTCCCTTCCATCTGAAGACAGGTCTGACTGGGGTTTTGGTCCTGGGAAGTTACCTTAATCATAGTTTTGCTCCTCAAAGTGGTTAGTCTGTCCCTCCATAGAGTCCAGCAGGTTCAGGTCACCTCTTGGTGTGGTGTTCCACACTGGGAAGGAAGCCCCATGAAAGTTCTGGGCAGTGCCAACTCATTCAACTCAGTAAAACTCCTGCTGCCCATTGGCTTCCATTGCCAAGCTAGTGGTGCAACAGGCCAGCATGGTTGACTTCCTGGTAAGAGAATCAAAATGTGGCAGGAACGATAACCAAAGAAGTCAAACAGCACTTTGAGGGTTGGAGAACCAGATTCATTACACCAGAGGTCTCAGAGGAGTTACAGTCTCTAGAGTCTTAGTCCCTCCCTAATAGGCTTTTAGGATACTTATAGGGTTGGGGTGGGGGCTGGCAGATGCAGCAAGTAAGCAGGGTTACAGAAGCTAAATGCATACACTGTGCACCTGGAGAAAGGAATGCGGAAGTGGGAGTTCACAGAATTTACATTAAACAGCTTACAGAATTTACATTAAACAGCTTTGTCAGTAATGTTTCATTTCAAGATTACTTACTGGCCCCCCAAAAAGGAATACACAGAAAGTTTAACTTAACTAATTACTGTCTGCAAATTGATGACCAGAGACAAATTATAGAAGACATAGTAAGAAAAATCGAGACATTGGCTCACATCCCAGTGAAAACCTGGAGTGGATGGTACCCTCAGAGCTTATAGGGAAAATAATTTTCAGCTTTGGGAGGATTTAAAAGCCTAGTAAGAGGAATGCTAGCCATCCTTGGGCTATGTTTTATTGTTCCTTTTCTCCTCCCACTAGCAGTCAGAGCTATATGCTGAATGATTGAGACAATTGTCAACCAAAAGGCAGCATCACATATGTTCTATGCAAAATACTATCAGCCTCTGCAGCAGCACGTAGAAGATGAGACCCCAAAGTTAAAATCATGTGGGATCTCAAAGGGGGGAATGAGAGAGGAAGCCCTTCCTTAAGGAGTTATCCACCCATATTTAGATGCCAGATATTTCCTGTTCAGGTCCAAGGACATTTACCATAATAACTGCACCCCCATGAAAATCTTAATTTCCTGGACTCTTGGAACTTGTGTGGATTCACACTAATTTTTTTTTTTCTGTAGAAGCCCACCAAGAATTCACACCAATGAATTAAGATGACCAATTGAAAGGCAACATGATTGCTCCTTTGTCTGAAAACCTGTAAGTCCTATAAAAGAACAGGACTAGAGTGAGTCAGGAAGCTCAGCCATTTTAGACTTTTGTCTGCCACAGCTCTGCAGGCCAAATAAAGAACTCCTTCCTCTTTCTTTCTGCTGGGCCTATATTCTTGCTACACTTATAAACTATCTGCATTTTGTTACCTGTTTCTGAAAGGCAAAAATACCTTCATCTAATCTTTGCCATTTACCTATAATGAGGTTTTCATTTCATTTTGGTTTGATGTTCTTTCAGTTATGCTACATCTACAGACAATGCTGGAAATATTATATTTAGGATCCCTTTGCTGTGAGAGCAAACTAAATATTGCATTTAGTCTCATAGTCATTGGAACCCTGGTGAGAACAATTTCACTATTTCCATGCTCATGATTGCTGGGTGCAGTAGTCTTTTGTTGTTACTAAATCTTCTGAACTTACTGGTTCTGGAGAGAAAGGGAATGTGTAAATATTGAATATTTTTGGCATGTAGTAATCCAACTGTTATATTAATTCAGTACCTACATGAGTCAGTCCATTTGCATAGATAATGAAGGTACAGGTAACTCCCATGTAATATGGCTTGAGAACTGGGAAAACCCATACAACATGGCATCCTAGAACACAGTTTCACTCCAACACAGTTTGAGAATTAGAGAAATCCCCAAACAACATGAAACATAATTAGAGCATTTAAGAGCAAAAAATGTCTCATTCAAAATCAGGGAAATCTTTGAGCAACACAGAACATAATAAAAGCTTTTACGAGCAAAAGATACAGATAACCCCTGTATATAACAAGTTTGTTAGGTTCCTAAGATGCCGTGTTATATGAATCTCTGTTATATGAAACAATCAACTAGTACAGAAAAGAAGGTTCCAAAAATTAAAAAAAATACTATTATATTTTTATAAGAGAAATATCTTTATTAAAGCAATTTTCACCTATGTATAATGTAGTAAAGAGAAAAATACAAAGTTTTAAAATGTATGTACTTAATACTCAAAAATAAAATGGATTTAAAATTCTAATAACTTTTAAAATTCTACAGTCAAATCTAGTGTGACATTCATGCTTGAATAAAAAATTTTAAAACAGATATTTTTTTTCTCTTAAAAGTTCTTATTGGACTCCATGTTGTTCAAAGATTTCTCTAATTCTCAAACCATCTTACAGTGAAACTGTGTTGTACAAAACTTCCCCCAATTCTCAAATTGTGTTAGAGTGTAACTGTGTTATAGAAGTGCCATGTTATACAGGGTTACTATACTTTCTCATGAAGACGTGGAGGGGCTAACAGGTTATCAAAGTTCAGGCAGCTAGCTAGAGGCACAGAAAATGGAGAAATACAGGCCTTGGCATCTAAACTACAGATGCTTTTCAACTATTGCTGATTATTCAGTTTGGAGATTACCCAGGGCTACTACTTTTGCTCCTAGATCTCACATCTATTTTAAATTATTTGCTAATTGTATCTGATAGTGTTACCATCAAATAGTAATTTCCCCTCAGTTTTTGTTTCTCAAAGGAAAAAATTCAGTCAAGAAACAGAATTTGTGAAAGTATAGAATAGTTAAAAGATATTAGTAAAAGAGAGTACACTCTGAGAAGTGGAACAAACTGAACCAAGACAAGGAAGCAGCCCCCTTTTTCATTGTTGGAGGGTTTTTATATCTAGAGGTGGAAGTTTCTTTCCTTTTCCTCTTTTATGATTTATTTGAAAAAAGAAAAGCTACAAAATAGCATAGTTTTGGAAGGCAGGACTTATGGTTGGATAAGTGGGGCCATTTCCCCTGTGTTTTGCATTTCTCTGATCATCTTGTCCTTCCCATTTGAAGATAGCTGATAATGGGTCAAGACTGAGTCTTTTTCTGCACTTCTTTCTTGAGGACACTGTCTTTTTTTTAAGGGGTATCTAGTTGGGGTCCCCAACAAGCTAGTTCCTTACTTTAGCATTCCTTTTCTCCTTAATTTGTGGACATCTGTTAATAAGCCTCCTAACAGGCAAGTTCCTTTCTTTGCATTTCTTTTAAATTTAGAGGCAGCTGATAATGAACTGAGACAATTCTTCCTTTTATGCTCATATCTATTTTCCTGACTACTCTGTCAATAGGGCTAGGAGGTAAATTCTCATCCAGTCAATTTTGCATTCCTTGTAGGATCTGGTAAAGACTTAATGGGAATAACATTTTTTAAGCATAAAAATAAGTCTGTTTTTAGATCTATGGCTCCATGTTTCCGCTTAAGTTAATTAAAAATATTTTAATGTACAAATATCTCTTCTGTACCACATCAACATAGATTCATATTAATATATTACCAGAAATGTGATAATAATCTGATTCTAGATAGTATTATCAATTAATATGTTTTATCTTATGATATAAACAAGAGAAATAGAAAATAGTACCTTGCAATCTGGTTTGGTAGTCATACATGGATTGCAATAAACAACGCATGACAATGTAATTATACCACATTTTTTGGAAGAAAGTTGAAATTAAAGGTGGATTAGAGATATTGTATCTTGTGACAGAGATTGGATTGATAAGAGAGATATTTTAAAAATACAATGTGTAAATGTTTTTGTTAATTAAAATTATTTAAATTTTATTATATATGTTGTACAGTAGTGGAGTTACAAGAATTTTTTCAGTTTTGCAAAAAAGTTGTTGCATGATATTACCAAGATCCACATAATCAAATTGTCATTGTCATTATCTTACAAAAAAATAAATTTAGAATTTACTTCTGTCTTGGGTTAAAAAAGAAGACTATAAGCATGTCCAAAACGTGAAAGGATGGAAGAAAAATACACATAGAGAGAGGGACATACTTGCAGTGGATAATGTTTAAGAAAATAACCAGTGATAACAAAAAAAACACCATTTGTAGATTTTTTTAAAACATCTTGGTGGCTCGAAATACCATAACATAGTGATTAAAGGTATTTCTTCAGAAATTCTTTCCTTTTCTCATGTAAATGTTTTTTCTATACTTAATTATTTTTCTCATCTTTAAAACACAAACAAATTTCTCCTGACCACTTCTCTAGCTATCGCCCTTTGTAGTAAAACTACTAAATAGTTGCCTTCTTTTTGTCTTCAACTCTTTTTCTTCTTTCCCAATCTCTATATCTTCTATTTTCTTTTTTGTATTTCTACATTAGCTACAACTTCCAGTATGATGTTGAAAAAGAGTGGTGAGAGGAGACATTCTTGTCTTATACCTGATCTTATTAAGAAAGCATTGAGTTTTTCACCATTAAGTGTAACGTGAAGTCATAACTGCTGCTGCATATGTGTTGTCAAAGAATTTACAAGACAAAAGTAAGAAAAGAAAGGCAGATTTATTTAGTAGGCTCAAAGGTAGAACAGGCAAAGTTGTAAAGAGACATTGTGTGGTGTGGTGGGGGGAGGGAGATTAAAGCCTTTATTGTGAGGTTATAGGGGTTTCTTTTGCCTGCAGCAGAGAATCAAATTTCAGGTTTCTGCTTCCAACATCTGCTGCTGACTCAGAATGCAGGGTGCCCAAGACATTTCTGCTCATTGATCAGTTATTGCTCACAACCTCTGGTGCTGGGGTTTTAATTAGAAGGCTGGTTGATGTAAATTCTGCTTGCAGTTGCATATTACCAGACTTCAGTCATTTGTCCTGTATCCAGTTGTAACATTTGTTGTTAACTCAAGTCATCATCTTTCTGGAGCTCTATTTCTCCTTTGTGTGTGTGTGTGTGTGTGTGTGTGTGTGTGTGTGTGTGTGTGTTTGTGATTTCAGCCACCTCCTTGTGAGATCTC
The DNA here is from genome assembly GCA_004026885.1 of Lyroderma lyra. Lineage (NCBI taxonomy): Eukaryota > Metazoa > Chordata > Mammalia > Chiroptera > Megadermatidae > Lyroderma > Lyroderma lyra. Next base: position 17,484 of record PVJL010007804.1, on the reverse strand, counting down.
CTGTTTTTTTTCTTTAATTAACCCTATCATGAACATTAAATATGATGTGAGCTGTGAGATTTTATACATATTCTTCACCAAATTGGGTTTACTGAGAATTTTGATTATGAATATGTATAGAATTTTGTCAGATGCTTTTTCTGCATCAATTGATATGATCATGTGATGTTTCTCAAAATCAGTTGATTTGATGAATTACATTTCTTTTCAAATGTTGTATGAGGCTTTTGTACCTGAGATAAATCCCACTTGATTATGGTGTATAATTCTTATTATACATTGTTGATTTAATTTGTTAATATTTTGTTGAGAATGTTTATATCACATGTTTATTCCACTGCTCTTTCTGCCATTCTTTTTGAATCACCTGAAAGTGCTTTGCATCACTACTGTCCAGAGACTGCTTTTATCATGGCCCTCAATAACTGCAAACAGCCTTTTCCTGTTGCCATGTGCTCTAACAGCAGACTTGGATGTTTATTCACCTCACCTCCTTGAAGCCTTTTCTTCACCTGGGTTTCCAGGATGTCATACTCTTCTTCCTCTCATATCTCCTGCTGTTCCTCCTTGTCTCTCTGAACTTGGGCCTCATTTCCAACACATTCTGGGTAAGGGCATTAATTAGACACCAACTATCCAGTGTCCACTTCCAAGTCTTTATCTTCAGCTCAGACCTATCTTCTAAACTCTGATAATATAACCAGTGTTCTATGTGAAATTCCTAAAGTGTTCCCAAACCACACTCTTGATTTTCCAAAATCTCCTGCAGCTTGTATTTTTATCTTCCAGTTGGCTTGCCTCCCAAATTCTATTAGTGTTTTTATTTATTTTTTTTTATTTTTTTATTTTTGGTGGGGGGTAGTTCCCTGGCTGGGAAGCCTAGCCACAACAGCACCAGGGAAGTCCCTTTTGTTTTTAAATTCTCACACCTTAAATTCAACAATCAGAAAATTCTCTTTGGTCTACCTTCAAAATATCCAGAATCTGACTAGTACTCATCTCTCCACTCCTGTGAGCTGGTCTAAGCCACTACCATCATCCTACTTTGGCTATTTTAATAAATGCTTAACTCTTCTGCTTGCTTTACTCTCTTTTTTCTCTCACAACTTACCCCCCAGTTTATTGTCAACACATAAACCATTGTTCTCTAGGCATGTTGTTCCACTGCTCAAACCCTCCATCATCTAATCTTAGAATAAAAGTCAGCAGACACTGAATTTGTCTGTTGTTAGTTTCCTTCTCCTGGCCACATGGGTGCTCCTTGACCACTGGAAGCATTTCATCTCGGTGTCATGGTGAGGTGCCTGTTTTGTTACCTAGATTGTCTCTATCGGTCCTCATAACATGTGTTCTCACTTGTGGCTTCCAAGCTTTGTTCAGATATTATCTTCATCATGAAGCCTTCTCGGACATTCCCATTTAAAATCTCAGAACATTTGGCCCATGACAATGGCAATTTCTCTTCCTTGATTTGTTGTTTTTTCTCCCAAGCATTTATCTTCTAATAGCATATTTCTTATTTTACTTATTTTGAGTTTCCCTGTTCTTCTCATTACCAGAGAATGGGGCCTGTCAGTCCCCAAATGGTTAAAGCCAAGCCTGCTGTAAAGAAATACAGCCAGGCCCCCTGTAATGAATTATAGCCAGGCCCACTGTGAAGGGTTAAAGTCAGGCCCACTGCCCAGACTTGACTTTGCCATAATCAGTCCATCTCTGGGGCTGAGGAATTCCTGGGGCTGACATTTACTGCCCATGTACTGGTTTATGTAACCATGAAAACCCAAATAACTGCTACTGGGAAGATGCGGCAAGATGCTACTTTTGTTTGAATACGTATATATAGTCCCAGGTGTGCAATAAAGTAGCTTGCTCTCTGGCTTGTTTATGCTCCCCTCATGCCAGCTCCACATGCTTTTTTTTTAACTGGGTGTGCCACTACTGAAACCTGCCCTGCTTACAAACCTTAGCAATGACATTTGATGTAGTCAGCAGGATGAGGTGAGTACTACTCTTAGTGCCTTTGAGGGCCCCTGGGTGGAAGAAATGTGGCCTTCTACCTCCCTATGGTACTCAGTGGCCACATATCTGGCCAAATGGATGGCTCCAGAGAACTGGGATGAGATTAGGTTGATACTTGGGGATATTAAGAAAGCCTTGGAATCTATGGAACCATACTTGCCACTGGCACACCAGGAGGTGGCCAGCTGTGTAGCCTGGTTGTTTCTGGTGGTGCCGAGGCACACCAGCCAGGAGATTCAGGAGCAAGCTCAACAGGTATGTCAGCTGTGGTGCTGGGAAGAAAAGCTGGAGGAGTGCCTGGCGGCTGCTGAACATATGCTGTAGGGCTTAGAGGAATCTATACAGTCCTCCAGAGTGGCCTCCACAGAAGGTAGCCCAATACCTATAATGCAAACTCTCCCCTTACTGCAATGGAAGGTCGAGTTGGAGTAGCTGTTGGGGATGGGGGTTCAGCCACAGGGGCCTCCCCAGGCTAAGCAGCATAAGACAATTACTGTGTACTTACCCTCTGAATTATGGGAATTGATGAAGCAGGTATGACAAAAGGTTGGGGAAACAGTACCAGGTTGGCTATTGAGATTATGGGACAATGGGTGCAGAAAGAACACAGCTGTCATCTAATGAAATGACCCAACAGGCCTCCATTACGGCACTCTCCTCCTTGAGGCAAAGGTTACAAAATATTGCCCATACTAACCATGATGCAGGAAATAATTCCCTGATCAATTGGTCAATGGCAGTGGCCCAAATGGTTTGGGTGGATGCTCGTGAACAGCCTGAGACTGTGAGCAACTGGTCCACATACTTGGACCTAGTGAAAATTGTATGAGAGATGGGCATGTGACAGATGATGTTTCAGATATTCTACAATAGCCCTGATAAGGAAATTTTTACCACTAGGATGAAGGACCTCAGCCTAGCATCAGGACCCCCGAGAACTTTTGGGACTATGTAGCTCTTTTGGCTCCCTATGTAGATCAGCGGGTGCATGAAATAACAATGGCCCTAACTTGATAGGGGGATGTGGATGTGAAACAAAAGAAAAAAGGCAGCCAGGTGAGGTCACTATAGGGCCCCAAGACTCCCCCACTCAAAGTACATTCAAAGAATAAAGGGACTCAAAAGGGTGGCATTCAGCCTGCAGTGAGAGTGAGCTGAAAGCAGATGTGGTTTGACCTATTAGCTGTGGGAGTAGCCACAGAGAAAATAGAGCATCAGCTTATGGTAGTGCAGCTGGCTCTGTGGCAGCAGCTGAGACCTACCTAAGCAGCAATTTACTCCCCTGCCAGCTGCTACAATCCCAATTTGGGAGTTGAGACTGACTGATTTTTACCCAGATTAGGGGTGTGGCCAAGATACCTGGCTGAGGGGTGTATCTTCATGTGGCAAAGACAACAATGAACTTTCATGGTGCTTTCCCAGGAATATCTGCACAGTCCCACCCTGTACTATACACTGGTGGCTCAGGACTTGGCCACCTGGTGGAAGCCAGCAGGGCTACACCTGTTCCATTATATTAATGATATAATGCTAACTTCTGATTCTCTTGCAGAGCTTGAGACTTCAGCCACCAGTCTATGAGAAGCCCCCAAGACCTGGGGGTGGGCCATCTATGAAGACCAGGTCCAAGGGCCTGGGTTGTCTGTCTAATTCTTGAGAGTTGCCTGGTCCAGTAAGACTAAGGTCATGCCAGAGGCAGTCATAGATAAAATACAGGCATCTCTCTAGTTGACAACAGTGAAGCAATTGCAGACCTATTCGGGTTTGTTAGGCTATTGGAGGGTGTTTATTCCTCATTTAGCCACCTTAGCTCACCCCTTACATGGCCTGATATGGTAGGGGGTTACATGGAATTGAACCCCAGAGATAGAACAGTCATTTTGATTCACCAAACAAATGGTGGCTGAAGCCCAAACTCTACAGGTGGTAACACCATACTACCATTTCTTTTAATGGTGTCAGTGGATGACCATGGGTTTGGATGGGACTTAGGGCAGAAACATGGGACTCATAAAGTCCCCATTGGTTTTTTTGTCTCAATTGTGGAAAGGGGCAGAAACCCGCTGTTCCCTTATAGAGAAACAGCAAGCTTGTATTTATGCTGCCCTTTTGGCTTGCGAGGCTATAACAGGTCCCAATACTGTAACCTTCCAATCAAGATATCCAGTAGAGGACTGAATGTGACCTTGGTTGTGAATTCCATGGACAGGGGTAGCCCAAACCTCTACCTTGATTAAATTGGGGGCCTATTTGGAACAAAGGGCACACTTCTTGTGCGGTCCTTTATCAGATCAATTACATGCCTTGCTAGGACCTATAGAATTTCAAGTGGAAGAGCCACCCTGACTGATGAAAGCTAAAATGTCTATGGCTAGTCTCTATTTAGAGTGGGCAAGCCCCTATCCCAGCAGATGACTAGCATACAGATGGCTCCTGCCAAATGCAACCACTTACATGGGTGGTTGTGACAACACAGCCATCTACAGATGAATTCTGGTATGAGACAGAGACTGAACAATCCAGTCAATGGGCTGAATTGAGGGTTATGTGGCTAGTGTTGATGAATGAACCAGGTTCTGTACATGCCTGTATAGACAGTTGGGTGGTATACAAAGGTTTAACACTCTGGCTTCCCCATTGGGCAGCCCAAGATTGGCTGACAGGGCACCATCCTTTGTAGGGGAGGGCTCTTTGGCAGGACTTGTATAAAGGGAGTCTCCAGGAGGGGCCACCATTTACCATGTTCCACGACATAATCCTTTAATAGCACCTGGAAATGATGCTGCTGATGTTCTTGCTCAAGTGAGGGCAAGCAAGTTACTGCCCCACCCAGGGAAGCCAGGTCCCTGGCTACATCGCAAGCTGGGACACATTGGAGCCCAAACCATAAAACAGGTAGCTTGTTGATGAGATATGTCCCTGACCTGGGCACAGTGTCAACAAGCTGTGCAGGATTGCCAGGCTTTTACAGAACAGCACCCCCACTGGCACTGCCCTGCTGCGGGAACCAGGTGTTGTGTTGATGGCCCGTGCTTTCAGGAGTGCCAAGTAGACTATATCAGGCCCTTGCCACCAGATCATGGTTGTCAATATGCCTTTATAGCAGTGGATACAGGAACTGGGTTAGGATTTGCCTGGTCCATGGCTGCAGCCACCCAGGTATCTACCCTTTTTGCATTTGATTAGCTGAGAGCTGCCTTTGGGATTCCTGTGGTAATTAGCAGTGACTGGGGCACACACTTTACTGGATACAAAGTACAGCCTTGGACTTGTCAGAATGATATTGATTGGCAGGTGCATGTACCTTACTGACCCCAAGCCGCAGGTATGATAGAAAGATATAATGGTTTATTAATGGAAAAATTAAAGATCTTGGGCACCAGTTTATGCAAATGGAGAACTAATCTGTCCACTGCAGTTAGGCTGTTGAATGGACAACCCAGATGCACTGGTTTGTCCCTGTTAGACAAAGTTGTTCAAGGGTCATCCCATTTTTTAAAAATATGTCCTAATCCTGCTGTCCCACACATGGTGCCAAAAATATATAGCTGGTCTTTACTCCTCCCTGCTCCTGACTTGTTGGCATCAGGAAACCAAGCCTCATGGTCATGGTCTTGGAACATCCAGGCCTCCCAAGAGTCTTGGTTGGCTCTAATAGAACCTTGGAGTGATGGACTCAAGGAAGAATTGATCTTGAAACCATGGTACAGGTGACCCTTCCAGAGAGGGCCAGAGGTCCCAAACTTAAAAAAATATTTGTTCTTGCCTTCTGGCCCCTTCCTTTGTATTCCATCACCTCATTAGAGCCACCATGGCCCCAAACTCTTGGGGAGCTAGTCTGGTATCATAGGTCAGTGGCAAAGCCCTTACTGGCCATATTGTTGTCACGAGATGGACATATTGCCTGTATTTCACCTGAGGGTAAAGATCTTCCTTTAATGGTATCACTGTCTGCTTTGTCCTACAGCCCAGGCTAATGGCAAGCAATAGTATCCTGTCCTGGGGCACGTACTTTTGTTCGGGTGCACAAGTTTCCAACTACTAGTGGAGGCAGCTGAGGAACTTCCGTGGTGGATCCATTCAGCTTTTCTAAACAATTGGATGTGGTTATGTAACTTGAACAGCACTGCTGAATGGGACCAATGTCTCCGGGCAGTGGACAATTTGCTCCACAAGGACCATAATAACTAAACCCCTCTGTTTGGTTATGCAATGACTAATGGGTGGAGTTGGGCAGTAGAGTAACATGTGGAACTATGGGAACAAGTGCCATTATGAATAGAACAACATTGTTCAGCTGCTAACTGCACTGTTGGTTGGGTGCCCCCACATTTGTGTCAAAATAGTACCCATATGCTGACCCCTTACCCTTGGTGGAGCTTGATATGCTGGTATTCATCCTACAGATATCCTTTCAGCTGGATACCTCTGGGTTTGTGGACACTACAGATGGCCTTATTTACTTGCAAATTGGACTGGCTGACATACATGGGGTTGCTCTTACATTGCTGGTTGAGTACTGGTGACCCTTTTTCAGTTGCCTACTAACTGGGATGCTGTGTATCACCGCTGGCATCGCTAACATAGAGCCACTTGGTGGTTCTATTCTTTTGTTCTAGCCTTGCCAAGGACTGCTATTATAGATGTAAAATTACAAGCAGAAACTTTAGCAGTGAATGCTACTAAACAGGACTTATGCCTGTTATTAGATAAAATATCACAAATATGTAAATTTGTGCTGCAAAATCGATGCCCTTAGATTTATTGACAGCCTCCCAAGGTGGCACATGTGCTCTTTTTTGTGTGGAATGTTGTGTACATATTCCAGACCATGTTGAGCACATTCAGACAGCCCTGGCCTAAATGGACATGGAGCTACAAGCCATTGCTTCTTCTGTGGAAGACTCATTAACCTCTTGGTGAGACTCCTTAGAATCAACCTAGTGGTGGATACTAATGATCCTAGCAATTATTCCTAGCAGTCTGTTCATCTTTTGCTGTACTCTATATTGTTGTTATGGGCTATAGGCTCAAGGATGTGCATTGTGGGTAAAGTCCCTTACAGCAGCCCTGTAGGGGTGGAGTGTCAGTTCTCAAAGTGTTAAAGTCAAGCCCACTGTAAAGAATTACAGTGAGGCTCTCTGTAAAGTGTTAAAGCCAGGCCTGCTGCCCAGGCTTGACCTTGCCATAATCAGTCCATATCTGGGGCTGAGGAATTCCTGGGGCTGACATTTACTGTGCATGTACTGGCTTATGTTGTTGTGGGAGGACAAGTAACCGAGGAAGTCAACGAGTACTTGGAGAGTTGGAGAACCAGTTTTATTATGCCAGGGAGCTCAGGGAAGTTACAGTCTCCAAATTCTGAGCCCTGATTAACAGGCTTTTCAGACTGTTATAGGGTCAGGGTAGAGGCTGGCTGACCCAACAAGCAAGCAGGGTAACAGAAGTTAAATGCATACATTAAGCAACTGGTGAAAGTAATGCAGAAGTGGGAGTTCACAGAATTTACATTAAACAGTCTACAGAATTTACATTAAACAGCTTTGTCAGAAATTTTCCATTTCAATGTTACCATGAAAACTCAAACAACTGCTACTGGGCAGATGTAGCAAGATCTCACTTTTGTTTGAATATGTATATATAGTCCCAGGTGCACAATAAAGTAACTTGCTTGCTGTCTTGTTTATGGTTCCTGCATGTCGGCTCCACGTGCAGTTTTTCAACTGGTTGTACCTCCTCTGAATCTTGCCCTGTTTAAAAACCTTGGCAATGGCAGGGCTCTCCTTGGTGTGGTGTTCAGGATGTTGATATCTCAGGCAAAGGATTGAATGAGACACACACCAAAGTGTAGAGGTGAAACAAAGAGGCAGTTTATTAAAAGGAAAATAAGGTGAAACAAAGAGATAATTTATTAAAAGGGAAAGTGCACTTCGAAAAGGTATGAGTGGGCCCAAGCAGGAGAGTGGTTAAGGGCCCCAAATGGTAAGGGGAAAGTACACACCTAAGAGGTAGGAGCAGGCTTGAGCAGGAGAATGGCTCAGGAGCCCCAATTAATGAGGCTGGGGAAGTTTTATTTTCTTTGGCTGTAAGGGGTTACACCCACCTGGGTGTGGGGCCTTTTGATCTACAAGCTTTATTGACATGGAGCCTATTATATTACCCCTTCTAACTGCACATGTTCTTTACCAGAGTTCAGCCTGTTATAATGATATTAATGAACTTCCAGGCATATGTATGATGTTACAATAATGGTATAATGAGGCCTTGGTAAAATGAAGGTCATTGTAGCTCTTACTGTGCAGGTGTTAGGAACTGGTTCAAACTGATGGGTTTCTCATATCCTCTAACTTCCTTGTATTTGCCTGGAAATTCCTCCTGTGGCTGTCTAGCATAGGGCAGGGATTACTGGTGAAAGGGTGATATCAAGGCTTTGACTATTCCAGCCAAGCTAATCTCATGGGAGTGGTCCCAAGATCCCCCCTATTCTATTTGCCTATCTCATATTTGAGAGATATGATCCCCACAAATCTCTATGGGAAGCTGAGGGACTGGAGGTCTCATCTTCTGTATCTGCTTCCTGCTGAGGATGGTTGTTGTCCCTACTTTTTGGGGATTCACGGAGCTCTTACCCTATCTGATCTAAAAGGAGGGCTCTTGAGATCCGCCATGTTGACTTCTTAGGTCGAGATGAGCTGGAAGCCTTGTTGGAGTATCAATTGTATCCTGATGGTCCCTGGATGGGGAGAAATTAATTTAGTTAATAGTTTTAAAAGCATTGACCCAAGAAATAGGTCTCAAAGCTTCTGTCACTGGGTAGTTTTGAAATAGAAAGTCCATTGAACATGCAGCCTGTTGACTTCTGGCTTAGCTGGTCATTCAGGTATTATCACCTGTCCAGGTCCAGAAAGGCCTGGAAGGGGTGCTTGCTTGTAGTGATTGTAATCAGCAAGCTGGAGATAAGAGTTTCAAGTTTCAGAGTAATTATCTATGGGGGACAATCTATTGCTCAAGGTGAGGAGCCAGAGAAAATTGAGGCAATTAAGACTTTTGACTATGAAAAAGGTGAAAGTGAGAGCTAAAGAACTAGGAAAAGGAGTCTATGGTATGGTGAGGAGCTCCTTTGTTTGGCCCATATCACTATGTTCTACATGAGTTTTTGTGATTGTGTGTATATGCGTGAATTATCTTTTTGTATCAAATGCCCATTTTTATATTGGGTTGTTGGTCTTTATCTTATTCATAATAGTCTTTATATATTATAAGTGTTTATCATTCATTCTGAGACTTGATAATAACATCAAATAGGTAATCCATCACCAAAAGGATTTATTTGGGAAAAGTTAAATAACAAAAGGTACCGACAGCCTGAAAACACCCATTCCTGGTTGGCTGCATGCATGCTTTGCCTCTGTTCCAAGATGAAGCGAAGGAGGAGGCCCTGCCTTAAGGAGTTATCCACCCATATCTAGCATGTTAGAATCTTCCTGCCCAGGTGCAAGGACACTCACAATAAATCCCAAGGAATTCCCCACAATAAAGCAATAAATGCTAAATTCTTTTTTTTTTGTAAGAGCCTGCCAAGAATTTATGCCAATGTGTTAGGACCACCAATCAAAAGACAACACGATTACCCCTTTGTCTAAAAACCTGTAAGTCCTATAAAAGGACAGGACCAGAGTGAATCAGGGAGCTCAGCTATTTAGACTTTTTTCTGCCATGGCTCCACTGGCTGACTAAAGAACCCCTTCTTCTTCTAGCTTTGGTGTTCAGGTGATTCTTTCTCTTTTATGGGACTAGGTTTTTGCAACATTTTTGGTTCTCTGACCAGGAAATGGGCCCACCTGCAGAGAGAGAGCAAGGTCAGAATCACCTGGCATTTTCCATCAACCCTCTGGAGCACCCACAGTGGAGGGCGGGGTGGGGGATGATTAGCCTGGGCTACGTGAACCACTGAGTATGCCAGGGATGGCTAGTTTTGTCTCCCTGTGTGGATACCTTGACAGGGCTCAGAGAGGACCCCCCTTGATGGCTTCCCAAGGAGTCAAACACCAAGAGGAACAGGCACCAGGAAGGACCAAGAAACATCGGAGACACAATAGGAACAGTTTGGGAAAATGTGCCAGGGCCTGCTCTGTTTGAGCAAAAAGGACTGATCCCCATGTGGCATCTCCTGAGTACCACTCAAGGTAGTTTGAGCAGGTAACCAAGTGTCATTGCTAAGATTTTCAGGCAGGGAAGGTTTCAATGGTGCTATAGCCAGTTGAAAACACATGTGGAGCTGACATAGGAGGACCATAAACATGCCAACAAGCAAACAAGCAAGCTACTTTATTGCGCATCTAGGACTATATATATGTATTCAAACGAAAGTGGCATCTTGCCACATCTGCCCAGTAGCGGTCGCTTGGATTTTCATGGTTACATAAGTGAGTACATACACAGTAAATGTCATCCCCAGGAATTCCTCAACCCAGACATGGACTGATTATGTCAAGGTCAAGCCTGGGCAGTGGCCTGGATTTAATCCTTTACAATGGGCCTGGATGTAGTTCTTTACAGTGGGTTTGGCTTTAACCCTTTGGGGACTGACACTCCACTCCTACTGGGCTACTGTAAGGGACTTTGCCCATAATGTATATCCTTGAGCCCGCAGCCCACAGCAACAATATAGGGTACAGCAAAAGACTAATAGACTGCTAGCAATAATCACTAAGATCATTAGTATCCACTCCAGGTGGATCCTAAGAACTTCCACCAAGAGGTTAATGGGTCTTCTGTGGAGGAAGCAATGGCTTGTAGCTCCATGTTCATCTCAGCCAGGGCTTTCTGAATGTGCTCAGCATGATCTGGGATAAATATACAACATTCTATGTGTAAAATAGCACAGATGCCACCTTAGGAGGTTGTCAATATATCTAAAGCCATCTGATTTTGCAGCACAACTTTACACATTAGTGCTGTTTCATCTAATAACAGGCACAAGGCTTGTTTAGTAGCATTCAGGGCTTGAGCTGTGTGCACTGCTAAAGCTTCTGCTTATAATTCTACATCTATGACAGCAGCTCCAGGCAGGGCCAGAGCAAAAGGGTAGAACTACCAAGTGGCTCTAAGTTAGCGATGCCAGCGGTGATACACAGCATCCCAATTAGTAGGCAACTGAAAAAGGGTCATCAGTACTCCACCAGCAATGTAACGGCAACCCCATGTACATTAGCCAGTCCAATTTGCAAGTAAATAAGACCTTCTGTAGTGTCCAAAAACCTAGAGGTATCCAGCTGGAAGGATATCTGGGGGTTGAATGCCAGCATATCTGGCTCCATTCCACCAAGTGCAAGGGGTCAACACATGGGTAATATCTTGACACAAGTGTGGGTGCACCCAACCAGCAATATGATTAGCAGCTGAGCAGTGTTGTTCCATACATAATGGAACTTGTTCCCATAGTTCCACATGTTTCCCCACCACCCAACTCCACCCATTAGTCATTGCATAACCAAATAGAGGGGATTGGTTATTATGGTCCTTGCGGAGCAAATTGTCCACTGCCTGACGATGTTGGTTTCATTCAGTGGTGCTGTTCCATGTATGTAACTGAGTCCAGTTGTTTTGGGAAGCCACGTGAATCCATCACAGAAGTTTCTCAGCCTCCACTGGTATTTCCATTCAGATCCAACAGTGGGAAACATTATGCACCTCAGCAAAATTATATGCCCAGGACAGGATACTGTTACCTGCAGTTAGCCTGGGCTGTAGAACAAAGCAGTCAATGACATCATTAAAGAAAGATCATTACCTTCAAGTAAAATACAGGCAATATGTCCATCTTGTGACAACAATGTGTCCAGTAAGGGATTCAGCCCTGGCCTATGATACCAGACTAGTTTCCCAAGAGTTTGGGGCTAAGGCTGCTCTAATGCAGTGATGGAATACAAAGGAAGAAGCCAGAGGGCAAGGACAAATGTTCTTTCTAGTATAGGACATCTGACCCTCTCTGGTAGGGTCACCTGCACAGAGAGGGGCCAGCGCCTCAACCATGGTTTCAAGATCAATCCTTCCTTCAGTTCAACACCCCAAGGTTCTATTAGAGCCAGCCAAGATTCATGGGAGGCCCAGGTGGTCCAAGGCCATGACCATGAGGCTTGTTTTCCTGGTGCCAATGAATTTGGAGCAGAGAGGAGTAAAGATTCATTATATATGTTTGGCACTAGGTGTGGGTCATCAGGGTTAGGACATATTTTCAAAAAATGTGGTGACCCTTGAACAACTTTGTCTAATGGGGACAAACCAGTGCACCTGGGTTGTTCATTCAATAGTCTGACTTCAGTGAGCAGATTAATTGTCCATTTGCTTAAACTGGTGCCCAGGACCTTTAATTTTTCCTTTAATAAACTATTATATTGTTCTATCATACCTGTGACTTGGGGTCGATAAGGTACATGCAGTTGTCAATCAATATCATTCTGACAAGCCAGAGCATGTACTTTGTATCCAGTAAAGTGAGTGCCTGGTACTGTTAATTACCATAAAAGTTTCACAGGCAGCACTCAGCTGATCAAGCGCAACAAGTGTACACACTTGGGTGGCCGCAGCCATAGGCCAGGCAAATCCTAACCCAGTTTCTGTATCCACTGCTGTGAAGGCATATTGACAACCATGATCTGTTGGCAAAGGCTTGATATAGTCCACTTGCCATTCCTGAAAGGGCACCCACCCCTCAGCATGGTTCTCACAGTGGGCGGTGCTGGTAGGGGTGCTGTTTTGTACAAGCTTGGCACTTTTGTATAGCCTGTTGACATTGTACCCTGGTCAGGGACATACCCCATTGATGAGCTACTTCTTTCATGGTATGGGCTCCAACATGTCCCAGCTTGTGATACAGCCAGGGACCTAGCTTTCTTGGGTAGGGCAGTAACTGGTTTGCCCTTATTTGAGCAAGAACATCAGCAGCATCATTTCCAGGTGCCATTAAAGGATTATGTCCTGGACAATGGTAAATTGTGGCCCCTCCTGGAGACCCCAATTATACAAGTCCTGCCAAAGAGCCCTCCCCAACAAAGGATGGCACCCTTTCAGCCAATCTTGGACTGCCCAATGGGGAAGCCAGAGTGTTAAACCTTTGTATACTGCCCTAATATCCATGCAGATGTGTATGCGGCCTGATTCATTCATCAGCATTAGCCCTCAATTTAGCCCACTGACTGGATTGTCCAGTCCCTGTCTCATACCAGAACTCATCTGTAGAGGTTACCACAGATGCCCATGCAGGTGATTGCCTTCAGTAGGAGCCATCTGTATACCAGGCATCTGATGGGATAGGGGCTTGCACTTCTAAGTAGGGACTAGCCATAGACATTTCAGTTTTCATCTGTGAGGATGGCTCTTCTACTTGAAATTCTATAGGCCCTAGCAAGGCATGTAATTGATCTGATAAAGGGCTGGATGAGAAGCGGTCCTCTGCTCCAAATAGGCCCCCCATTTAATCAAGGAAGGGGTTTGTGCTACTCCTGTCTCTGGTGTCCACAATCAAGACTGCAACCAGCCTCTACAAGATACCTTGATTGGATGGTTACAAGATTAGGACCTGTTATGTCCTTACAACCAAAAGGGCAGCATGAATAGCAGCTAGCTGTTTCTCTATAAGGAAATAGTGGGCTCCTGCCCCTTTCCACATTTAAGACCAAAAACCAATGGGCAATTTATGAGTCCCATGATTCTGCCACAAGCACCACCAAACTCATTGTTATCCACTGACACCATTAAAAGGAATGATAGGGTGGCAGCAACCACTCATAGTGTTTGGGCTTGAGCCACTGCCTGCGTGGTGGCTTGAAATGACTGTTTTACTTCTGGGGTCCCATCCCGAGTAGCGCCTCACCATATCAGGCAATGCAAGGGGTGAGTTAAAGTGGCTAAATGAGGAATAAACACCCTCCAATACCCTAACAAACCCAAATAGGTCTGCAATTGCTTCATTGTTGTCAGCTGGGGATATGCTTGTATCTCATCTATGATGGCCTCCAGCATAACCTTAGTCTTACCCTACTACCAGAAAACTCCTAAGAATTTGACAGACAACTCAGGCCTTTGGACCTTGTCTTTGTTTATGGCCCACCTCCAGTTCTTGAGGGCTTCTTGTAGACTAGTGGCCACAATCTCGAGCTCTGCAAGAGAATCAGAGGTTAGCATTATATGGTCAATATAATGGAACAGATGCACCCCTGCTGGCTTCCACCAGGTGGCCAAGTCCTGAGCCACCAGTCCATGGGACTGTGCAGATATCCCTGGGGAAGCACCATGAAAGTCCATTGTTGTCTACCCCAGTTGAAGGTGCCTGCTCTTGACTCTCTGGCACTATATCTCTGGAGGAAAAGGCATTTGCCAAATATACAACATAGTGATATTATCCCAGTTCATGTCTGAGTTCATCCATAAGATCCATAACATTGGGCACTGTTGCATGTAATGGGGACATCACTTTGTTCATCTTCCAATAGTCCACAGTCATTCACCAGGAACTATCAGGCTTTTTCACTGGCCATGGAGGAGAATAATAAGGGCTTTGTGTTGAGTGGATTATCTGGGCTTCTTCAAGCTTGAGAATGGTATGACCAATGTCTTCATGCCCTCCTGGTAGCCAATATTGCTTTGTATGCACAACACAGGTAGCCTGGGGCAATATCAAGGGAGCATAATGGGGGTGCTCCTGAATAATAGTCTTTACCATTCATATATGCAGGTGAAATTCTTCCATTGTCATCAATATTGCCAGTCCTTGTAGCATACCCACCACTAGAATATATTCTGTGATAGGGGGGACTTAGACTTTATATTCTTGTGGGGGCAATTGCTCTATGCTTAGGGTCACAACTGCTTGTTTGATCCATATAATCCAGCCTGCATATCCCTCCATGGTGGCTGTAGGACCACTAAAGTGATCCAGATTTCCATACATCAAAGTGCTATTGACTCCAGTGTCCACAAGGGCTAGTACCTGTTACATATTATGGGGGGACCAGTAAATAGCAAATTCAACATGTGGTCTCTGGTTGCTGGGTCCCCCCCTCAGTCAGGTACCTTGGCCAGACCCCTAAACTGGGTAAAAATCAGTCAGTCTCACTCCTGAATTGGTAGTGTAGCAACTGGCAGGGGAGTAAACTGCTGCTCAGGCTTCAGCTGCTTCCATAGAGCCAGCAGCACTCCTGTAGGCTGATGCTCTATTTTCTCTGCTGCTACTCCCACAGCTAATAGATCAAACCATATCTGCTTTTGACTCACTCTTACTTCAAGCGAATGCCACCCTTTTGAGCCCCTTTATTCTTTGGGCATCCTTTGGGTGGGGTCCTCTTGGGGCCCTGTATTGGTCTCACCTTGCTGCCTTGTTTTTTTTTGTTTCACATCAGCATTCCCCAATTGAGCTAGGTTGGCTGTTATTTCATGCACCCACTGACCTACATAGGGAGCCAAAAGAGCCACCATAGTCCCAAAATTTCTCAGAGGTCCTGTTGCTAGAATGATGTCCATCCTAGTGGTGAAAACTTCCTCATCAAGGCTACTGTAGTGCATCCAAAACATCATCTATTGCATGCCCATCTGCTGTATAATTTGCACTAGGTCCACATATGTGGATCAGTTGCTCACAGTCTCAAGCAAATCACCAGCATCTGCCCAAACTGTTTGGGCTGCTGACATTAACCAATTGATCAGGGAATAATTCCCTGCATTGTGGTTAGTATGTATAATATTTTGTAGCCTTTGCCTCAAGGAGGGGAGTGTCATAATAGAGGCCAGTTGAGACATTTCATCAGAGGACAACTTTGTTTCTTCTGTCCCCTCATCCCATAATCTCAATAACCAGCCCAGTACCATTTGCCCAGCCCTATGCTGTACCTGTTGAGGCCATGCAGACTCTTCCAATCTCTGCAGCTTATGTTCAGCAGCCACCAGACACTCTTCCAGCATTTCTTTCTGGTGCTGTAGCTGACGTACCTGCTGAGGCTGTATGGACTCTTCCAAGTCCTGTAGCCTAAATTTAGCAGCCACCAGGTGCTCTTCCAGCTTTTCCTCCCCGTGCAGCAACTGGAGTACTTGTTGAGCTTGGTCCTGTATCTCCCAGCTGGCATGTGGCAGCACTGCCGGAAACATCCAGGCTACATGGCTGGCCATCTCCTGATGTGCTGGCAGAATGTTAGGCTCCATAGATTCCGGGGCCTTCCTGATATTTCCAGATATTGGCCTAATCTCATTCCTGTCTACTGGAACTGTCCACGTGGCCAGATATGTGGCCACTTGGTACCACAGGAAGGTGAGAGGCCACATTTCTTCCACCTGGGACCCCCAGAGGCACTGGGAGTAGCACTCACCTCATCTTGCGGATTATGCCAAATGTCATTGCTAAGGATTGTAAGCAGGGCAGGTTTCGGCGGTGGTACACCCAGTTGAAAAAACACACATGAAGCCAACATAGGAGGACCATAAAGATGCCAATAAGCAAACAAGGAAGCTACTTTATTACGCATCTGGGACTATATACATATTCAAACAAAAGTGGCATCTTGCCACATCTGCCCAGTAGCAGTTGTTTGGGTTTTCTCAGCTACATAGGGCAGTACATACTCAGCCCCAGCAATTCCTCAACCCCAAACACAACTGATTATGTCAAGGTCAAGCCTGGGTGGTGGGTCTGGCTTTAACCCTTTACAGTGGGCCTGGCTGTAGTTCTTTACAATGGGCTTGGCTTTAACCATTTGAGGACTGACACCAAGGCTGTCCCAGGACAGGAATTTGGGTTGGATTTGAGTAAATGTGAGTGCTTGGTGTATGAATGAGATGGCCATCAAGGGAGGGTCATAGAAGGTATGCAAGGGACACATTCCCCTTTAGCAACCATGCTGAAGAATTTTAAGAAAGAATTTTCTAGAGATTATAGGGTTGCCATCACCCCAGGGAAATTGAAAACCTTGTGTAAATTAAAAGATAAGAAGAAGAGCAGCTGTTTTGAATCAAAATAGAAGGGAACCCCTGCTGTTTACGTGAGAAGGAAAGGAAGCTGAAGGTCAGAGGGGCCAACAGAGAAGGTCCCCTTTAAGTGGCAACTAGTGCTTCATCTGCCAGGAATCGGGGCACTAAAAAAAAAAAAAAAAAAAAAAAAAAAAAAGAATGTCCTCAGCGAGGAAAGGGTCTGGCAGCCCCACCGAGAGCAGGTCTCAAGAAAGAGGCACAAGGCAAAGAGACAGCCAACTGAATGGGAGAAAATATTTGCAAATAATGCATCAGATAAGGGTCTAATATCTAAAATATATAAAGAACTAATAAGACTTAACAACAAAAAAACAAACAACCCAATTAAAAAGTGGGCAGAAGAACTAAACAGACAATTCTCCCATGAGGAAATACAAATGGCCAACAGACATATGAAAAAATGCTCATCCTCATTAGCTATCAGGGAAATGCAAATCAAAACCACAA